>QAXK01013436.1:0-17201 GCA_004335735.1 Chlorella sp. KRBP
GGGTGGGGTGGGGGGCAGCTTCCAGCATAGCGTGTTTCATGCTGCATGTACTGACACAGTGCTGCTGCGTGTCACGCTGCCCCGAGACTGGTCTCATTTCAATCCCAATGTCCCCCTGTACCCCACCGCTAATCCCCACCGCCCTTCCCATCCCGCACCCTCAGCAAGGTCACTCACAAGTTATCAACAGTGTTAGTCTGTACGCAGGTGGACACTCTGTCATACTGCCGCAGCTGCCCCTTAAGTCAAGCCCGCTCACCTGCATCCGTGCAAGGGCTGCTACCAGCTAGCAAGCGAATCTTCTTGGGGCAGGTCAGCCCCTTGACAATGCGCCCCTGCTGATCATGGCACTGGCTGATGGTCAGCCAGTCCATGGCTGCAAACAGGGGTGTCTTGGGCAGGATCACACCCATATTGGCAATGGTGTTGAGCAGCGTCAGGTAGGCGCCACCCATGCCTGCATGAGCCACACGACAGGGCACACCGGAAAACTCAATAGCGTTCCAGCAACATACCAGACAGCTGCAGTGGTGATTGCTGCAAGGCAAGCGCAGGACTGATGCGAAACTGTCACCCACTTCTGTGCTCATGCACTTGTTGCTGCCTGCGTAGTACCATTCATGGCAGCAGCACTGGACATATGCATAGCGAGCCTTCTCATCACGGCAGCAGCGCTTTAACAATGCGTGCCTCTTGTTGCGTGTCAGCGCTCACCTGGGTCACTGATGCGGTTGAAGAAGGACCCGAGTGCAGTGAACATCAGCGTGCTGCTGAAGGACGTGACCAGGCCAATGGCTGACAGTGAGCCAAACCAAGCCTTGTGCTCCAGGAACGAGGACGCGCCTGCACACACGGGGGACACACAGTGCCACAAGGGCAGCTGAGACCTCTGAACATCATAACCTACTATGATAGTGAGCTTGCTGTGAATTCTCAGGCCAGGAAGCGATGATGTGGAGGCTGTGGAGGCTGTGCCGCCCCACCTTCCTCCGTAGACACCTTCGTCTGGGTCCCAGGCCCCAACCCTGCAAACCTGAAACCCACCAGACCCAATCCCTAAACCCCAAAACCCCCCAAGCCCCAACCCAAACCCTTTTGAATGGCAGCAACACATTACCAGGAGGGAAGGCATCCGCCAGTGTTGTCAGCAGTCCTGCCATGATGAGCCGCACAAAGTAGCCAGCCATGAAGGGCTGGTAGGGGCTGTGGGTACTGGCCCACCTGCAGCAGGAGCAGCAGCAGCAGCAGTTCAAGTGGCTGCAGGCATGAGGGGCGGCTATCGTAATATCATGCAAAGAACAAGCCGTTTTTGGTCCCACCAATACACAAGTGGTCTCTCAGAGTGCTCTGAACCCCTGTCCACCAGGCAGCAGCGGCAGCACCCCCCGCCCACCCTCCATCAACACTCCTCATTCCTCTGTTGTGTCAACGCGGTGCTCACCTGCCAGCGACAACAGCAGACACGAGCTCCACAGGGAACTGCACCAGCACCAGTGCAGCGAGTGCCTCCTTGGCCACCCCCTTGTCCAGCAGCTTGAGGCTGGCAGCACTCTCAGCTGGCAGCACACCCAGCCTGTAGGTCACCAGCAGGAACGACAGCGCCCAGATGGCCGGCCGGCACACCTTACAGAGCACAACAAAACAGCACAGAACAGCATGCGGCCTTCAGCAGAGGGCGGGATAGCCACATGGTGTTACCAGTAGCACACAATGCCGCACAGCGCCTCAGTCACACCTCGCAGCGACTCTCACAGCACACAGTGCACCCCGCACACAGCACAGCATGTCATGCCGTATCCAGCCTGCAGCTCAGCAGCATAAAGCAAGGACGCACATGGCCAGCCGCCATTCGTGAAAGTAAATAACAAAAGTGCATAATATCACAGCAGCGCCTGCGCCCACAGCCACACCCTCAGCACACATAACCCATTCCGCTGACTCACCACTCCCCACAGCTTGGCGTACGCAGTCACAATCTCTGCTCTGCGAGTCGTCCACTCCAGTCCCGCGTCATCAGCGTCATCCGGCCACAACACCTTGCCCCAACCCGCACTCCCTTTCTCCATCTTCGAGTTTTCCGACCTCGCCGCTGCACTCCTCGTCTGTTGATGCCGCGCCCGTTGATGCCGCTGCCTCTTCCGCTCCTGCGCCTCTGCGTAATGGTCCGTCTCCTGCTTCCACAGTGCTATCGCCAAAGTGATCAAAGTGAATGCACAGCCCCAGAAGACGATATATCCTCGGAGCGTGACGAGGGGGTACTGCTGCGGTGTCAGGCCCAGGAGGGCCGCTGCTTTGCTGCTCCTGATGTACTGGTTGCAGAACTCGGTGCTGCTGAGCGCCAGGAATATGGTGAAGCTCATGAAGTAGCCCGTGTTCATGCCCAGGGTCTGGCAGGTCGACGCATACTCAATGTGGTGGGGCGGCAGCAGCGTGAGCGCCCAGCCATCCACAGCAATGTCCTGGGGGTGGAGGGGGTGGGAGAGGGGGAGAGGGAACAGGGGGAGTTCGGTGACGAGGAGGGCAAAGGGAGGGAGGGTTGACAGCGCAGCAGGCACAGCTATGACCACATGAGCAGCCAGGCGTGGTGCTCTTTGGAGGGCCTCTGTTTGGTAGTTAGATTATCTACAGTAGGCTCGAGACGCACGGACATACACAGCACTGTGCCGGCGCAGCATACACATAGACCCTCAAGCAGCACCTATACAACCCCACAACCAGCAACCAGCCCAGTGCTGCCACTCACTTGCGTAGCTGCTAGCAGCACAAAGAAGAAGAACAGCACCGTGAGGGGTGCCACCGCCCCCGCCTCATACTGCGCCTGTATCCAGTCGGCACTGAACATCAACAGGGCTGCAGACAGCAGCTGCACCGGCACAATCCAGCTCTTGCGGCGGCCAAATGCTGCGCTGTACACTGAGTCAACTATTGGGCTCCACAGCAGCTTGAAGCTGTAGGGGTAGCTAGAGATGCTGAAGAGGCCCATCTGCGTCATCGACAGCTTGCTTTGCAGCAAGAAGGGCCTGAGAGGGTGGGATGAAGCAGGTTGGGCAAAGAAGAGTAGGGAAAGGAGGAAAAGACAGGTTGGGGTGCAGTGGTTGTGCGGTACAGCCTACAGACCAAACCAGTACAAAGGTCGATCAGCACATGTGGCCGCTGGTTACAAGCTGCAGACACACACAAGTACAGTCCTGAGCACACATGGCCCCTGTTCTGCAACAGCAACTGCCTTCCCAGAACTTACATAGCGCCCATAGTTAGCCCCAGTGGGATGCCCTGCATGGCGTACAGCAGCACCAGGAGGGCCATATTCCCCCACTCCTGCGCTGTGATATGCTGCTGCCGCTCCTTTTCCAAGTCACACACATGCTGCTGCTGCTTGCTTGGGGTGGTGTGTTCGCTGCCCTGCTCTGCTGCTGCTGCTGCATCTGCTGCTGGCGACAACAGCCCCTCTGTGCTGGCACCAGAATCAGAGGAGGACTCTGAAGGGACCTGCTGCATTGCTCCGTTGATGGTGAGCTCAAAAGAGGGCCTGTGGGGGCTGCGCCTCTTGTGGAGCGCGACTGATGTCATGGGGCTTGATCAGGTCTGACGCCACAGCACGGCACAGCGTAGCGCACAGCACAGTGCTGCTTCTGACCACGTTCTGCACACAGTGCTGCAACTGCTGAGTGCAGTGCCAGAGTGCTGCTACTCAAGCTGTCAAGACACGGAGTGCTGCAGCTGCAGGGTGCGGGCTGTGCAGCTGATGCAGTCAGCGCACGGTCTGCTGCTGCTCGGGTGTGGTGCTGTGTCCCAGCACACACTGCTTGCGCGTTGCCCTGGCACACACTGCTGACGCTGCTGGTTGCAGATGCTAGTGCCCTGTTTGTGTGACTGTGGGCAAGTTTGCTGCTGACTGTTTGACTGCGTATCCCCCAGTAGCAATCCTGTGGCTAGCTAGGAGGCTGCAGGGGTCCTGGGGATGGGCTGTGCTCCCCCGCAGCTGCCTGTCTTGGCCTGTGCCAGCTCCTGCTGTGACTCCAAGCAGGCCTCCAGCAGAGCGGCACGGTCTGCGCAGCGTGCAGGGATCACTGGCGCCTTTCCTGATGAGTTGCCGATGCCGATGCAGTCCTCGATCGCTCGGACTACAAGAAAGCAACAAGCAACACTGGTCACGACAGAGTTGGCTTTCAGGAGCAGCATCACCACCAAGCGCACAACAATTCAATCAAAACAGTGCAACATGGTGATGGACCGCAGTTGCAGCACGCTGATGGCACCTCACCTTCGGCTGGGCACAGGCCCTTGAATATGCACCAGCCAGCTGCTGCTGTCAGGCCTGCACAGACAAACTGCAGGTCCGGCAGACGGTATGTCACTCAGCAATGCAGACATTTGCAGCTGACTAGAGCATTAACAGCAACATGCAAAGCTGTTTGGCTGTTACAACTGAAGCACCTTCTAGATCTGCTCAGCAGTGATGCTGCTCAAGCTTCGAGGTGCAGAGGCTATGCTGTCCCAAGTGATGCACTGCTAACATGCTGACTCAACTCACTTCTGCGTCGTTTCGGTGCTTCCTCTGGCAGTCGTTCAGCGCAGCCAGTATTCTTGGACAACTCATGCAGAAGGATGAACTTCCAAGGAACACTATGCTATACAACAAAAAAGATGCAATCACAGGAGTTTGGCGGTCCGCGACATCCCCATAATTGCGACCTTGTGCCCTGCACAAGTTATAACTTTAGGGGTGGGTTGCAGATGCAACAGCCACAGCACAATCCTTGGAGCGTGCTGCCAATGTACGGAGCTGTCTGACAGGCCCTGCTCAGTATAAATCAGTAGGTGATTAAGTGCAGCAGGTCCCCAGCGCTTGTACGGACACTCTGCACTCTGTACTGCATATGATTTTGTGCTACAGCAGCAAAGTGCTTTTGTTCTATGCCGAGCTATGAAGAATGCTAAGTTGTAAAAACAGGATGTACGCAGATTTTATTATAAACAAATTTACAGAAAATTTGTACATTTGGCGCTATGCAACAGCAAGATCTCTGGTTATACAAAGCGCCACAGCTGCAGACTGCGCCCCTAACCAAGTCCAGACCTGCAGGGTGACGCTCCAGAGCTGAGCTGGGCCTCCAAGCGTCGACATATAGTTGGCTGGTCCCTCTGGGCCTCATTTTATGTAACGTGATCAGCTCTAATGACCTCTAATGACTGGGCCTCATTGTGATAGTCCACGAATGAATGAATCCACACATGCAGGGTTGGCTATCAAAAAAAAAGCACACAACGTGAGGGTCGGCGGCCTGGGGTGTTTCATTGTGGCAGGGCTTGCCACTCGCTTCGCATTCTCTGTTGCAATGTGCCATGCCAAGCCAGTAGGTTTTACAGTTGGGCCAGTGTCAGGCCAACACGATCGCGGTGTCAGGCCATTTGCCGAATGCCAGCCAATGCCCTGTGCTCCTGTGGAAGCACACGCTGTCAATCCCTCATACCCCTTGCCTCTGCAGGGCCTCACCACTAATGTGTGAAGAAGAATGCTCAAGCTACCTTGACTGAGCCAGTGACCATAGCTTGAGCAGCAAGCCCCATCCTCCCAGGCCAGATGGGCTGCTGGGGGCATCTCGTTCCTGCAAGCAATCCCACGCTGCCTCCCCAGCCATGCGGACAAGCACACACAGTCAGAACAAACACTCTCCAGACAGAACAAACCCACTGCCAGTGCGTCAGTGACGCAGAGGGGTGCAGGAACACATCCAGTCAACATGCACGGATTCAGCCCCTCACTCACATGACTCCAGATCGCAATCTTGCATACAAACTTCACGTGCTGGCGGCAGGCTGCTGTTGGCAAGCTGTTGCTGTGCAGCCAAGCTGTGCTTTGACCAGAACCTATTCTACACACAGCTGCCAGCTGGACGCTGCAGAGCTGCACACCAAAACACTGGCACAGGTATGGCCCAAGACATCCGGGTCTGTGTCGCAAGCAACAGGCGAGCTGTGCCTCGAATCAGTCTCCCTTGGTGTCTTTCCGAGGCGGCAGCAACCCTGTCCCCCGCGCTAGCAAGTCTATACTGCTGAGGTCGTCGCGCCTGCCGTTGCTGCTGCTGCCCCCCTTGAGGATGGGGCTGCGGGGCGGCACCCTCAACACCGCGTCTGCCACATCTCCAAACCCTGCCGCTGGCTGGTAGCCCCGCAAAGCCGGTTGACTCGCTGCGCGCTTTATTTTCTCCACCAAACTGTTGCCGCCTTGCGATATGGCTGCAGTGAGCTGGTCCCACGTGCTGTTGCCTGCCTCCCCGTAAGCAGCGTTGTTTAAGCTGTGCCGCGACATCGGCGCTGCAAGGACACAGCAGCAGCCAGGCGGGCGGGCAGGACGGCGCATACATGATCAGCAAGCCGCCTTTCTGAACATGCACAAACAGGGCCGCTGGCAGGGCTACGGCTGTGTTCCAACTGCATGAGCTGTTCTGCACAGGCCCAGTCATTGCTGCAAGTGCATGCATCGCTGACAGCAACGCCCACAGGTAGCAACGTACTGCGGGATGCTGCGCCAGGGTTGGGGGTGTGAGGCTGCTAGCAACCCTTTGGCTCCCTTATGGAGGCTGATGAGCTCATCGGCAGTGGCAGCGCGTCTAACACTGCAGGAGGCGGCTGGCAGTCTTTTGCATGCCCCGTGTCAATCCAGCAGCATGCATCCACAGCACCTGGGGCACCTGTACAGGTTGCATGCAAGGCCCAAGAGGCGCCAGCAATCCCATTGTTTCAGTGGTGCGAGGCTGGCCAGCACATGCTTGCTGCAGTGCCCCTGTGTGTGCTACAGCAGTGCAGCTGCTGGCTGGACATAGCGCTGCATGCGTTCCTGCCACCTTGCTGCTGGCCACCCCTGCCGATGACACCCAGGTTGGTCACGTCAGCGTAACCCACAGGCACTTACGTAAACACGATGACGCCAGTCCGTTGGCTGCTGAGGGCAGTGCCGCCTGCGCTGCTGCTGCTGCATTCGACAACCAGTCAACTGCAGCCTCAGCCACCTGGCTGAGCTGCTGCGCTCCCAGATGGCTGGGTGCGTGCCGGCTGCCGTTGCTGCTGCTCTCGTTGCTGTCATTCTTCGTGCGCCGCCGCACACGGTCACTGCCATAGCCTGCACACCAACACCACACAGCGCCTCACATCATGTCTGCATCAAGGGAATGCTTTGTAGGAATCGACCTTGTGCGACCCACGTGTCTTCGAGCCAACATACTCTGCAACACTGCTGCAGCGGGTTGTCAGCACCTGGGCAAACCAAGTTGACAGACCCAAAACTGCAGTCGTGTTGGCATGTCATGCTCACTTGCAGGAAGGGCCCTGTCGTGGTGCAACATGCTTGCTAGCCATACCAGGCATGAGCATCAACTCACCAACAAGGACCATGATGACCTACATGTCAGTTTCCTGACCAAGACCATACTCTGCGGCTGCCTGGCGATTGCTGATTGCTCCCAACACTGCACCCTCCACACGCTGTCCCAACAACACGTAAGGGTGCAAGCACTCACCCACTGCTGCGCCGTCCCCAATGGTCCGTTCTATGAGCTCCACGTCCCCTGGTTCCGAGGAAGACTTGTCGCTGCGGCGGCTGTAGGGAGTGCCTGGGTCCTCTGCAGCCATGCACACACATGCAGCGACATCAGCACACTCATCAATACGCAGCCATACCTCCATGCAATCAAAGACAACCAGCAGACGTCCTTGTGGTCACTTCGCCTTGTCCTGCAACATACCAGGTGCACATGCACAGTCAACCTGCTGCCAAGCTGCTCTTGCTGGCGTGCCCTGCTTTCCAGCACATGCACACAGCAACTGCTTTCAGGATGCTGCTGCTGTCGGACATTTAAAAGCTGCACCGCCGCTGCACTGCCGCTGCAGTACCTGCGGTTCGGGTGTGCTCACCGTCCAAAGCTTCACTGCCGATGTTGGAGCAGCGTGATGCACTGGGTGAGCCTGGTAACTGCGTTATGCTGGCAGTGCCTGGTGCCTTGCGCTCCTTCGCATTCAGTGATGCGTCCCTGCCATAGCCTGACATCAACCTGGCCAGCAACACCTGAGACTCCTCACTGCAGGACAGCAGGAGGGAAACAGTACCAAGTGTCAGTATGTTGCTCGTAAAAAAGCAGCTGCAGGACAGTCCTGCTTTGGCAGACTTGCCATGCCTCTCGACAGCAATCATGCCGCTGTTCCCTTTCGACACGATCATAGGTATGCCTTGCAGCACAGGGTGTAGCGAAATGGGGGAGCAGGGTCTGAAGGCATTGGAAGCATGTGACGCCAGCACAGCTGCTGGTTGAGTTGCGCAGGCGTCAAGCTCCAAGGATGTGCACCGGGCTTACCTCAGTGGTATACTGCCGGTTGGTATCTTGACGTGCTCCCGGGCGAACATGGCATTGTCCGACAGGATGCCGTTTGCCCGCTTTATGTCAGATACCTGCGCACACAATGCAGCGCCCTTGTGTTCAGCCAGCCATGCTATCTATCAGGCACAAAAGCCAGTATTTGCTGCTGTTTAGTCAAGGAGCCTGAACATCAGCTACGAACATGGTAGGGGCCACAGCATGCCAACAACGCCCCTGCACTGCTCAAGGCAGCAGCAGCTCCTCAGTCAAGGGTCCCCCAGCCTCACCGTCACATGATACTTGATTGCCAAACCAGCAAGAGTGTCCAATTTGGATACCTGTATGCACGAGATGGTGTTGAGAACCTCGGAACGGACAGCAACGCGCACGGGACTGTGGTGGGGGTGTACCACCACCTGCCCCCCTGGCACGCCCGCACCTTGTGCAAGATGTAGCTAGAACTGCTCCTGTTCTCTATCTCTGAATCCTGTCCAGATGTACTGGCCTCACTGAGCACTTCGGCCGAAGGCCTCTGCTCCTGAAGCTCAGAGAAGCCGTTTAGGACACCGAGCGGAGCGAGCTCCGCCATCAGGCACCTCGAAATACCCAATCACACGCACATTACAGCATATTCCGACTGGTTCGATTCATACTGGAAGAACGAGCTGTTGCTTCCTGCCTCGCTGACCTCGCCTGGCAGCTCACACGCCTGAGTCCAACAAGAATACGATAAAACTATGCGGTCATCACTGCAGTAGTCAGCAGCAACTGCACCCAAACTGCTGGCCCTCGAGTGGCCACCACCACTACTACTACCACTGTTATCAGCAGAATACAAACCTGCTGCTACAGCTGCATGTGAAAAAACAATTAAGGACGACTAGAACCTCAATATACATCTGATAAAGTCGGATTCAAGGCTGCCGTCGTCCAGGCTATCCTTGGCAGAGCAGGTGGTGTGGTCAAGAGCAGTTACCACAATGCACTGATGCCACGCAATCCTGGCCAGCTACCACCGCCAGCAGGACTGCATAACGTAAGCTAGGCTTGATGCACCTGCCCTGTGTGTGAACACTGCACAGGGAGATATACTCAGGCCATCACCAGCTGGGACCTTGGCAGACACTTCAACGAAAATCGGCCTGCATGCACCCACAGAGAGCACAGCCACAAAGAGGGGTGGAAAACAGGCAATTAGCTATAGGGTCAATGGGGTGGGGGCGGGACGGGCCTCAGCCCTTTGAGGAATGCAATACTCAGAAGAACAGGCAGTGAGCAATTGTTAGGCACGCCGCTGCCGTATCTGCAGGCAATCCCTGCTTCAGCAAGCACAGCTTCGCATGCACCCAGGTCCTGAAAAGACAGGCACGGCTGTGCATTCAGAGACACCCCACACCAACGAGTAAATGAAATTCAAGATTAAGCCTTGCCACTTGCCTTGCAGGCGACGACTGGTGTGCGGCCGAAAGCTTCCCCAAAGCCACACCAAGTTCAAGGCCATCATCATCAGGCTGGCAGTACAACCCTAAACCCCAGCCAGCCTGGCCTCGCAGTGGCCTCTCCGTCCAGGCAGTGGCAGTGCAGGCATCGTTCACTGCCACCACACCTACACCATTGCAGACACAAGGCCAGATTGCCAAGAGTCATTGTCAGGAAGCAAATAGCGCAGCCGGCTTATTGTTTGCTCAGTTGAAACCTACAAAGCCTTGTTCAATGCACAGCTCTTGCTGATGCCGACCATCGAAGCAGGAACAAACACTCCTGGTAAAATCAGCAGCAACAACGCATGCCAATGTCCACAGCTCCTGACGTCAATCGTAGCAACCATCGCATGGCATGCATTTCTTGCCTGCAGCTCAGGTCTGTAGCACATCACAGCATGGCACATCACAGCACAGCATGCCCCTCACCTACTGCCCCCAGGACGTGGCCAGACAGCACCTGCTGCTGCTGTGCGGCGCCTGCCTGCGGGCTCTGCGCACCCAGGAACTTGAACCCGTGTGTCCTGTCCAGCTGCTCGATGCTGCTGCTGCTGCTGCCAGCTGTGCTGCAGGGGGTGCCTGCCTGTGGCCTGCTGTGCGCTGCTACCAGCGACAGCGAATGCCCGTCCTGGCTCCTGGCTTGAAGGTGAGCCAGCCCTGTTTTGCTGGCACCTGGTTGGCAGCAGAGGTAAAGGGCATCTTGTGATTGTGGAAACAACACAAATGTGCAAGGTTGGTAGCACTCAGCAGGTGACGCGCCCCATTGTGCTACAGGGTGTTTGCAGAAGAACTTTACCAGGATAACCCCGGGCCCTGTCCCTTGGCCCAAGGTTGTCAACCTGCAGTAAGGGTACAAGCTTGTACATATACAACCCTGACTACAACTATCTGTATGACCACATGCACAGCACTTGACACAGCTGACCCAATAAAGCTGTCCGCCTGTGCATGGCCGCTTGTCACAGGGCAGGGGCCTGACAGACTCTCACCCCCGATGAAGAATCCCGCTGTCGCGCACAAGTTGCGTCTCGACAGGCTGATGGCCTTGCCGCTGCCATGCTGCTGCAGGATGCTCAAGCCATGGCCCTGCCGCAGAGCTTGGGTGCAGCCAAAGTCGCCTGCATGTACACACAAGCAAGCACAGGCCCCAGCAGCATGTCGAGACCAGTGTGGTGTGTTGAGGGTTGAACTGAGTCCCTCGTCGCTGTGTTTTGTGCAGATAACATGAGCCCAAGGGCCTGTCTTGCGCAGGTGCCGACACATCCAGGCAGCCTATTGAGCATTTTACTGGGCAAGTCACCCAGCAACAATCCAACGTGCAGTGGACGGCCACTGTGTAGAGGCGCCACGGGCGTCAACATCCCACAGGTCGCACCCAAACAGCATCCAATGCATGCAGGACAGGCCCCAGGCAGCAGCTATCACAAACAGTGGGGACTGGACCTGCCCAGTGCCACAGCGGAGACAATAAGGCATCCAGCATACCCACAGCAGCCAAGACCCATCTTCGGCCCCAAAGCTCTGCTGCCGTAACCTAGGAGCATAGACAGCTGGTGTGATGCTACATCCACAGAGCTGCAGCAGCTAGAGCAGGCACATGATCAGCAGCAGATCCACAGCCACCTCGTACAGGGGTGATGCTTCGCTCAAGCGCCTCCAGGCCACCACCTAGTGGCGCAATCATCAGCTTCAGCCAGCTCTTGGCGTGCACTCGGAACAGCAGCTGCAGCACCAGACAGACAGTGTTGTGCACATCTGGGTTGGTGTTATGATTCAAAGAGGGGGGCAGCAGTCGCAGCTTCTTGCACTGCAACATCTCATGAGCACCATGTGCAGCTCAGGACTTGCAATCAATGATACTTGCTGTGTCATGCTGGCAACAGCACGTAGCTCCAGCTGATGCTGCTCACCGCTTGAAGCTTGAGGGCAGCTGCGGCGCCTTGCTGAGCTGCTTGGCTGAATTCTGCAGTGATGCGCCGCTTGCCGCCTGCCAGCAAAGAGTGCAGCTGCAGCCGTGCATCAGCAGCACCACCAACACCCAAGCCTGACAGCATCGCAAGGGCGCCAGGGCCGTCAGATTCCTGGGCAATACACGGAGAATCACAAGGCAGCGCAGCCGATCTTTGGCCCAGTGACCAGGCATCTGTGCGCAGGTCAACATCATAATCGGCGGAAGATTCAATTGGTGGGATGTGCCACCAACCTGCACATATGCACACCATCCTGCCTGCCTGCCGCAAAGTCCAACTGCCGGCCCAAAAGGTGAGCGGAGCATATGTCATGACACTTTGTCATGATGCCTACCTGGCTCCATGGTAACACCCCAGCAGCAGTGATGTGCCCAGACATGCGCACAGGCGCCCGCACCCAGCTGCTGCTGCCGCCCACTGCCTGCTGCAGCTGGTAGTCGTCTGCTGCCTCTAGCTGAGCAGCGACTGTTGCGGCTTTCTCAGCATCTGAGAGGCGCTGCTTGATGGTCAGCTGGTCAGCAAAGACCTCACGCAGCAGGCGCTTCAGGGCCGCAACACTGTCCCTGCAGCACAACAGAGTTGCACCGGGAGGTGTCGGCAACTAGCTAGCTCAATGTGTTGCAGTGCCATGTTATGTGTTGTGACAATGCTATGTGTTGTGCAGGCGCTTGTGGCAGGGCGGGTGAATGCAGTCGCCAGCTCATGCAGTAATGAATGCATACAGAAGGCTGTCCACAGCACATTTGCTACAAGGTACCAAGGCATGCTGCATATTCAACGACGGTGTGGGATGTATGCACACTGGTGCATGCAATGCCCACCTTGTGCTCTCTCCGTCAGCCATACCATCCTGCAACAAGATTAAGCAAACAAGAAGCAAGAATAAGCAAACATACAGGTGAGGGAGGTCCTGACCATCAACTGGCTGGGTACTGGGTACTGCTGTGTTCTACCACGCGCTGCTGCTTCATGATATGGTACCACTGCATTGCTGACAATACACGAGGATGATCTTCTGCAGGCGACAGCACAGAATTGTGCGGCTGCTGACTGGTGAGTAGGTGAGTGCTGCTGCTACTGCTGCTGCATGTAACATTTTGGATGTGCCGGGGTCCTGGTTCTGAGCTTGATGGCGCTGCATAACTTTGCCGCGACATCTCACCAAGCTGTTGATGACAGTCTGCATGGCGGTGTCCAGTCCAGTCAATGCCGTCGAGTGCCACAGCAGGGACACCAGCTGGAACGCAGACAGTGCTGCAAGCGCCAGCACAGCTTTGCTGAGCTGTTCGCTGCTGAGAAGCAGGCTGAAGCCGTTGGTTCTGTCCCCGCCGTTCTGATCGCCTCCTGAAGGCTGACCTGCGCCTCTCCTTCCAGAACTGCCATTGCCTGAGCTGCCGTTCCCTCCATTGTCCAAGGGCGGGACTCCTGCAGCCTCAGAGCCGCTGCCATTTGCGCCAGTGCTGCTGCTGTTGGCGGCATCGCTGCCACCTGTGCGGCCGCCATTGCCGTTGCCAGCTAACGCCCGGGTCAGGGCTGGGGCTTGCCTAGGCTCGCATCTGCTGCTGCTGAGCCGCAACAGGACAGTATGCTGCTGGCACTCCTGCTGAGGGCGCGATACACGGTGCCCTTGACACCCACTTGCTGCTACAGACTGCTTCCTGATGGATATAATTGTTGCTTTTGGTGTTGCACGAGGGGCTATGTTGAAGCTGCAGGTTGGCAACATGCTGGGTGACCCAGCAGAGTGATCAGCACAGCTGGCTAGCCAGGTGCGACAGGACCGACACGCACACTGGCGACGCACGCGTCTTGATCAAGCTGTTGAAAAGACGGGTGTGCTGGTATCAGAGCATGTCGTAGCGAACTGCCGCGTAAACCACGACACCCCAGATCGTCTGACGTGAGTGTTGGCATTGCTGGTCGTTGTATGGGCAAACTCCGCAACACCTTATTTGGGGATATTTGATATCAAAGGTCTTCTTGGTGCTGTTTGCTTCTTTCCAGTGGCCCCTTTAGCTTCCTCTATTGATCAGCAGTTCAGTGGCAGCTTACGAAGTGCACAGCACCTTTAGGCAGACACGCCGCTCTCCCCGGGTCTAGGTTGGTTGTTCAGCTGCTGGTATGGCAGCAACAGCATCTGGCAGCTACAGGATTACAGCCGGTGTCCCCAAGGCAGGGGCTGAGGATGCACATGGCACAAAGCAGCATGCAACCTGGAGCCCGTAAGTGTACCTGACCTTTCTTGCATTCGTGCACGCTTTCGTTCAATTACAAACGCTTATGCTCATGCACGCTGTGCTGCTGTTTGCTTTGCAGATATGATGACAATGGAGGGTAGGTTGCTGTTTGGCAGGCATACGCTGCAGGGGCATGCATACGAGCAGTGCAGCACCTGGCTTCCTGCTGTTTTTACTTACAAGCTTTGCCAGAAACGTTGTCACAACATCCTCTACTGGAAGTGTCTTACGGCGTCCTTTCCCCTTGTGACTGGTGCTTGCAGGACTTGCTTGGCAGTGGCAGGCGCAGACTACTGCATCGTTGCAGCTAGCACCCGCATGTCAACAGGCTACAGCATCTTGACACGCCGCAGCAGCAAGATCCTGACACTGTGAGTGCGCCGTACAGCACAGCGGGAGCGTCCGTGTGTTGTGCCCTGCATCAGCAAGCCTGGGAGTGGGTCGCACATGCTGACACGTGCCCATGCGGACTTGCTGAGCTGTCTGGCCAGTGCTATCGTGTGGGCTATATGCCAGGTCTGCCCACACACTGCAAGCCTCAGCAGCTCCTACGTCAGCAGTTGTGTTGTGCCTGCCATAGCGGCCCACAGGCTGACTGCAGGTTAAACCTCTTTTGCAGTGGTTGCCACTTGCGCTTCCGCCTTGCCCCCACCCTGCGAACCACCACACCTCGACCGAGGTCACCAAATGTTTGCTGCGCCTGCCACTGCTCTTGTGGAGGCCTGTTCCTCCTCACCTTGACACCAACATGCTTCAGTCGGACACCACCAGTCAGGCCTTATGCCGCAACTGCGTGTGTGTGTGCATGCATGCTGCTGCAGGACTGACAAGTGTGTGATCGCGACAGCTGGGTGTCAGGTGGACATGAAGGCCCTGCAGAAGCTGCTGCAGGCCCGCAACGTCATGTTCCAGCACAACCACGGCAAGCCCATGAGCTGCAAGGGCACCGCACAGCTGCTGTCAAACACACTGTACTACAAGCGCTTCTTCCCATACTACACCTTCAACCTGTGCGCTGGCCTGGATGACGAGGGTGAGTCAGGCACAGTCAGGCCCGTGTGCTTTGCATGCCAGTGGCTTCTGCAGTCAACCCGCCGACACGCGCACACCACACACCACAGCAAAACATGCCCCATAGAATCTACTAGATGTATGTATGGGCTGGTGCAGGCAAGGGTGCTGTGTGCGCCTGCGCCGTCCTTGCGCCTCAGCCTGCCTGAACGCTTGCAATGTCCCGCATCCACCTGTGCTGTGTCCTGCGTGTGTGCTGTGTGCTGCAGGCAAGGGTGCTGTGTACACGTATGACGCCATCGGCTCCTATGAGCGCACTGGCTACTCCTGCCAGGGCTCAGGCAAGGACCTGATGCAGCCAGTGCTGGACAACCAGCTCAAGGCAGCAAGCCCACTGCTGGTGCCACCAAGGGTGAGCTTTGAATACATGTGTGGATGCAGGGGTGTGGGGTGCGTGTTGGACATCGCTGAGTGTGCATGCAGACAGTGCAGCGCCCGACTCAGCATCTGCATTCGAATGTCTCACGTCCGGAAGGGGGGGGTGCTCCTGTGCGTGCGTGTTGACGGGCGATGGGCCTAGAAGTGTGCATGGAGTGAGGCAGGGAGCCGCCAATTACGATGCAGGGACATCTGCCAAGCTGTGCTGCTGCATCGTGACCGCTGTGTTTGTGCTGCTGTGTACTGCCGCTGTGTTTGTGTGCCGCCGTGTGTGTCATGTCGCAGAACTCTGTGACTGAGCTGCCCCTGGAGCAGGCCATAGACCTGGTCAAGGACGCATTCGTGTCTGCAGGCGAGCGGGACATCTACACGGTGAGCTGACTGTCAGCAACATGCATGGAGCCAGGGATTCATGAGTGCATGCATGCCCAGGGCTGCCCGCAGCATGTGCCCCTGCAGGTGGTGGGGCACGTGGGGCTTGGTCAGTAGGTTTGCTAATCAAGTCTCCTGAAGTTTCCCACTGATTTGAGGCATGCGTTGGAGTTGAACAGGGTGCATTACATGCGGGCTTGCCGTGTACTCCCATTTACAAGGTGCGTTCATGAATGTGGGTTGTGTGTGTCTGCAGGGCGACTATGTGGAGATCCTGATCATGACCAAGGACGGCATCAGGCGTGAGGAGCTGACCTTGAAGTTGGACTAAGCAGCCAGGCTGCAAGCCTGATGGGACAAGGGCCTGTGACAGGTGCCTCCTGCAAGCCCCAAGGGGGACTGGGTTGTTTACCATCAATGTAACGTGTACAATGGTGCTACTTTGGTACAGGTGGAGCCATACATTATGTCTCAAAACCAACTTCACCCTTGCGACAGTGCTGTTAATCTTCCTGTACCTGTCACTGCACATTCATCTGGTCAACTTGACTTGAGGGTGCCAGCTTTCCTTGATCGGTGGAGCACACACTTGCTGTACAGAAACACCTGCAGATTGGACGCTTGCGAGCACAATTCCCGTGGCAACAACACCAAACCAACGTTGCAGATCACCGCTGGCACGACGTCGCCTGCCGTTGCCCGTCAGTCATTTTACTCTATCGCAGACAGATAGAATCTACTGATCTAGTGCTTGAGAAATCGACTCTCTGTTGGATAGCCTCGCCATCGGGCACTACATCAACTGCTGTGATCCAGTAGCAGAAGCACAGCAGGGTCAGCCGCTGCTGTGGCGTGTGGCAAGGGGTCTGGGCATGCCTCGACACGCTCAGTAAGCTCAATCACCCAACTTCGCAATGGCACACCACGTGTCATACCCGGGTGCTATGGGGCAAGGCAATAAGAGCTTCACGATGACAGCAAGGTATCTGCCAGGCCTCACAATGCCCACTGGGCATCAGCCTTCAGACTTAGAACACCCAGACGATCCCAAGGAGGTCGAGGATGCGTACGTGGAGGTGGGTGAGCCGAACGAGGCAGCAACACGTCCGACATACAGCATGCACCACATCCAAGACTGATGCAGCAGCAGAGCACCAGGGCAGCCCCGCATGTGCATGCCGCTATCAACTGGGCATTCGACAGCGGTTCAAAGACTTGTTCGCTCTCTGCTACTACCACTCTCTATCAAAGCACTCAGACTGTCAAGCACCCATACTGTCTGCTAGAAAGCACGACCCCTCAATCCCTCCCCCCCCCCCTGCCAGTTCACCCTTTGCC
>QAXK01013440.1:0-11016 GCA_004335735.1 Chlorella sp. KRBP
TATCATGGCTATATCCTGGTGGGTAATGCCACACTTGTTGTGGCGAACGTGCTCAGGTGTAACGCACACACACTCCCCCAAAAAATACGTGCAGGACAAGCACGCATCATGGAGTGTGTCTTTGTAGTGTATGCACTGCGTCTGTCATTGAGCGCATTGAACAGTCACTTGATCACAAGCCCAGCTCCCCCTGTCGCTTTGTTGCTTTGCAACCACGGTGTCCTGTTGCCTTGTCCTGTTGCCTTGTCCTGTTGCCTTGTCCTGTTGCCTTGCAAGCGCAGCACCTGGAGTCTGTTGCCACCCTGGGTGTGGGCACCCCAGACTACATGCCCCCTGAGATGGTGCGCACACAGATGAAGCAGCAGGCCTCACGGCCCCACCAGGCCCTGCCCCCCTATGACGCCAAGGCAGTAGATGCATGGGCCATGGGGGTGCTGCTGTACCTCCTGGTCTCAGGCTGCTACCCATTTGAGGTGAGGCGGCACTCGCGCAGACCTGGCTGGCGTTGTATGCTATGCAGTGCCAGTGTATGCCTGGCTATTGCTGTATGCCATGTAGTGCCAATGTACTGCCTGGCTGCCAGTGTTCTGCCAGTGTACTGCGCAGCTGCCGGTGCGCTGCCGTTGTGACGGTGTACCGCTAGGCTGCTCCTGTTAGTCATCAGCTGCTGGGTTTATGCATACTCCCGACCTTGATAAAAGGGACATCGTCAGGCTGCCGATGCCTCCAGCAGATTCAGCGGTGTTACTGCAACCACAGACACATTGCTGCCAACGTGTACGTGCCTCCCTGCCTTGGCTGTTGTGCTGCTGTGACCGCAGGACCCCTCCCAGCCCAACAACCTGGCTGCCACGCTGCTGAATGTGCAGGCGGGGCACTGCCAGCCCCTGCCCGAGGGTATCAGTGCAGGCTGCAGGGAGGTCATCAACGGGCTGCTGTGCACCGACCCCACACGCCGCACACGCCTGGAGGTGAGGTTTGGACACACGCATAGCCACTGGCACACCCCCAAGGGCGCGGGGGAGAACACGAAACTTTGATTTGTATTCTTATGCTGGGGCCCAAAAATCTATACGATTGCTCATAAGGAAACAACGTGCGATCAGCACAGGAACCACTACTGTGTTTTAGTAACCCCGACACTGCTGATGTTCTTGCTGTGCCCACAGGACCTGGCCTACAACCCCTGGCTGCTGCAGTCTGCTGCAGCATATGCTGCCAGACTCGGCCCCATTGGCTCACTCTATGACCCAGGCAACCCCGCATGGATTCTACCTGCAGTACACCCCACATCACCTGCACCAGTAGCACCAGCACCCCTTCAACCAGTAGCGCCAGCACCAGTGGTTGTGTCGCGAAACACCGGCAGCAGCACCAGCAGTATAACTGGACCCGCCCTTGGTCACGTAGGCTCTCCCGTCATGATGTACAACACAGCTGTAATGCCAAGCCCTGGCAGTACAACTAGTACTGCCCCACACGGTGCCTTGGCAGCTTGGGGTGCTGAGCGTTTGACCCACAACAACCCGGCCCACCACCACCGGCAGCAGCAGCAGCAGGCATGGCTGCTGCAGCAGCACCAACAGCACCTGGGACTCCAAACCCCGCAGCACCAGCAGCAGCTGCTGCCACCTGGTGTAGCACCAAACAGCAGCACAGGTGTCACCAACAACATGCATCATGGTGCTGCTGCCTCCCCCTGGCTCACCAGCACCTGCCAGGTATCCTGTGGTGGCAGCCAAGGGTCACACTCTGGCCACCAGGGGTCACTCTTTGTGCCCGGCAGCCCAGGCCCTGCTGCTGCTGGCAGCAGCCTGCTGGTCGGTGGTGCTGGGCTGCAGCGGCTGAGCCCCTCACAAGATGCCAGGGCTGCAGCAGCCTTCTGGCAGGTGCCTGGGGGTGGGGGCATGGCACCTGCATCACAGGCTGCGAGTGGAGGAGGGGTGGCGGTGGGGCCAGGATCGGGGGTTGTAGGCACAGCTGGGGTGTGTGGTGGTGGCAGTGGGTTGGGTGGGGGTGGGGCAGGGGCAGATGCTATGGATGTTGACGAAGAGCAGCAGGTGGCTGTCGGCAGTTCTGTTGCGATTAGCCTGGGGCACCCTGGAGCAGACGTTTACGGGAGGCAGCAGCGGCAGCAGCAGCAGCATGGGGTGCATGTCGGTGGTCTTGGTGTTGATCAGGGTGGCCATGGTGTGGGTCTGCAGGATGGCGGGGTGGGTGAGGGCAGGGAGAGGCGCAGTGGCTTCCACTGGCTGCAGCAGCTGGTCAGGAAACGCTGAGGGGTTGCTGCTGTGATGTGCATACATTGTTGATATGTTGATGTACATACATATACATACGGGGTTGCCGCCTGGAAGCTGCTTGTAGACGGCTGCCGGACTGAAGTGATGAACGAAAGTGTGGACTTGGATGACTTGCAGACTTTGATTCTGGACCCTGGAAAGCCTCCACCCTGGCACCTTGCAGGAGGGTGACAGGTGTTGGTGACAGGTGCTTTACTCAGTAACCGGGTGTCGTTGGCAGGGATGACCTGGAGTCACACCATGATGGGTGCGCATCGGCGTCAGGTCCCGGCTGGGGGCACGTACACGCCAACAGCCGTGGTGGTGATCACACTATAGTGTGATTGTGTGGCGCAGTGCTGTATGCTGTGGAAGGGATCTGTGGGGTTGTGGCAGCAGGTCTGGACATGTCGGGGGCCCAGGGGGCCTCTGGATGCTCAATGAAGAAGTGGCCCACCTTGCTGCACTGTTGACCTGCACATTCACCCTGTTTCCTGCACACGTGTGCATGCATGTGTTCCATGCACAATCTGCTGGAGTGGACATTTTTGACTGCAAGCACCCAGGCGTCAGCACAAGCAGTTAACAGTAGAGTGTTGGCTGTGGTATGGGTCCCGTACATTCATTGCATGTTGCTACATAGCATCATTGTGATTGATGCTCGTCATCATGCTGCTGCTGTGTTGTTTGCAAGGGGTTGGTCCCTCCTGCTGATGTACGGCTTCAGGTTTTGGCTTAGTGCTGACATTGCCTGCATTTGCAAAGTAGCAACGCTGGCAATCACCAGCAAGCAGGTGTGTTGCCCTAGGGTGCTGGGACGGCTGTGGCCTCTGTGGGCTGCAGGGGGGGTGACGTGTGGGCTGACCTGGTGGTGGTGCTGCACGTGCTGGTGGTGGTGCTGGTGGACGTCTGGGGCCTTCACGGCAGAATAGCCGATGTGCAGGCTATTGGAGCTGTCCTGTGCGGTGCATTGGGGGCGCGGTACTGACCAGTGCCTTGTTGAGTTGTATTGGTGTAAACCTGAAAAGCAACTTCTCCCAGCAGAACTGTGCTCAGCGCTTCACAGGCAGCTCCAAGCACAGGCCACCAACACACACCCTCTTGTTACAGACCCTCTTGCACCCTCTTGCAACGTTGACAGAACCCTGTCAAGTGCCTCAGCACAGGTTCATGGGTGCGTCCTTGTAGCCCAGGCCCATTGAGACATACTTTATCTCCAGGAACTCGTCCAGGCCGTATATACTCTGCTCACGGCCAAGCCCACTCTGCTTCATGCCGCCAAAGGGAGCCACCTCACTCGTGATGGCCACATCATTCAACCCAATCTGCACAGGGCAACAGCACAGGTGTGGGCAACAGCACAAGGCAGTACGTGTGTGTCAGCAGCTGCTGCTGCTCCCTGCTACATGCATGCTCACTCGGGAGGCCATTTGTTTTCTGTTCAGGGGCGATACGAGTGCTAAGGTCCGTGTCTGCTGAGTTTGCTGTGCCTTTTAGACTTCCCCACACCGCTCACGCAAACACGTCATAGCATCCCTCCCAAACCCCAGACACCTGAGACACAGCATGTGTGCTTTGAATACTTACCATGCCATACTCCAGCCTCTCTGCTATGTGCCAGGCCCTCTTGAGGTCACGTGTGTAGAAGTATGCGGCCAGGCCATACTCTGTATCATTGGCCAGCATCACAGCCTCATCATCAGTGCTGAACCTGCAGCCAGCAGCGTTGCATTCGAAACAGCAGGCCACAAGTCAGTGTACTGCCTTGTGCTGCTGCTAGCCTGTCACATGCACACTGACGATCACAACCCTGCATGCTCTCAATGCTGGCAGCTGCACCATGCACAGTCGCATACATTGCACATGTGGTTTGCCATGTCATGTGCTGATGACACCAACCATGCAGCACGGTGCTGTGGATTGACGAAAGCAGCCATACATGTTGGTGCAGTACTGTACTGATGCCAGCAGGACATGTGTGATGCAGCCCCACCACGCCCTCTCTCTCACCTGAACAGGGGCACCAAGGGCCCAAAGGTCTCCTCACGGAAGCACCGCCTGGCAGCACATAGCACACCACGCACACAGCACACAACGCACAGCAGGTCAGGGCACACGTTTAGAATGTGTTCAGCCAGGCAACTCGTTGAGTGTGCAGAGCACATAAGACGAACCCAATCTTGATGGTGATCACCCAGGCAGCTCCCACCCAGCCTTATGCAAGTCTCTAGCCAATTTGTGACACCCACAACTACCCGCCTGCTGACACAGCAGGTGCAAACACACTGCCCAAGTCTGAAAACACTCTGGCAGATTCCGGAAGATCAGCAAGCTGTCCGCATGTGGGCCTTACATGTCGATGGTTGCGTCTGCCAGCACCGTGGGGGAGTAGAAGTGGCCGTTGGACAGGGGCTCTGGCAGCTCTGGCACCTGTCCACCCGCCAACACCTTGGCACCCTTGGACACTGCATCAGACACGTGCGCCGTCACCTGCACACGCAACACACACTTTGCTTTGTATATGCGCGCAGCATGCATTACAGCATGTACTGGATGCGCAAAGGGTACACGTACACGTACAACAAGAGAAGCAACCGAGTACGCATGCATAGCATCTGGCGCATAGCACACAGCACACAGCACACAGCACAGAGCACAGAGCAAGCACCCACAAGACTTCATGATGCTGCAACAGCTTGTGGTGCCTGGGCATGTTCACACCAGCTCATTTGAGCAACCCCTGAGTCTATGTATGCATTCCCATATGCATGGGGGAGCATGTAGGGTGCTGCTGCATTCAGACACCTACATGAGGAAAGTGCAGAATGCTGCTGAACGCACAAATATGCATGGGGGAGAGTGCAGAGTGCTGCATGTCAGCTGCAGGGGTGTGCCTCACCTTCTCCACGCCTGCTGGTGTGATGAGTGGCCCGTGTGTGGTGTCTGGTGCCATGCCATCCCCCACACGCAGCTGGTCCACCTTGGCAGCAACAAGCTCAGCAAACGCGTCATACACCTGCACATGGGCGCAGCACACATTACACATGACATGTGTAGATCATGTCTTGGACATTACGTTGGGCAGCACACTCCCAAACAGACAAGCAATGACAGCCTGAGAACCTGCCTCAGTGCAACACTTCTGCTGAGCATGCTAACAAGTGCTGGAGCTGCTGCCGGGCTGACGTTGCATGCGTACACCATCAACACACCTGGTCCTGCACAAACACCCTGTTGGCACATATACAGGTCTGGCCGCTGTTGCGCAGTGCTGACAGCACCACGCCTGTTGCTGCCAGCTCCAGGTCTGCATCGTTGAACACGATGAAGGGCGCATTGCCCCCCAACTCCAACGACACACGCTTGACCGTCTGCAACACGACAAGTAGGCAGGCACGCATTGGGTGCATACCATGTGCAGCAGCCTCAACAAGCACGAAAGCTTCCCACACGGTCCCAACAGCGGCCTCAACAGCGAGTTCATAAGCATGCTACACGCACAAGCCAGGCATAGACATGTTACACAGCACCTTGTGCAGTAACAGCAGAGGTACCAACAGCCCCGACAGTCTCCGACACACCCCCACAACACAGCACAAGCATGCAGTAGCAAGCATCCACTTGTGGTGACCCACCTTGGCCGCCTGCTCTGCCAGCAGCTTGCCCACTGCTGTGCTGCCTGTGAACCCGATCTTGCGTACCGTCTCGCTGCTCATCATGGCATGGCCTGCAGGGTCACATCAGACACACATCACATCGCATCGCATCGCATCGCATCGCATCGCATCGCATCGCATCGCATCGCATCGCATCGCATGCATTACACCAGATAACAGTGCATTACGTGCGGCGTCAAACAGCATCAGGCACTGTGTGTCCCCAGGCATGTTTGTCGGGCCTCAAGCACAACCATGTGTGCACGGCCATGCACACTCAACCCTAGCAGACATGCAGTTGCAGTGTACTCAGCAGTGTTGCACACAAGCAATGTCCATAGTTCACTCACACACCGCCCTGCATACCTATGGCTGGTGCATCGCCCAGCACCACATTCAGCACCCCATCAGGCACGCCTGCCCTGTCAGCCAGTTCTGCCAGGGCCAGGGCTGTGAGGGGCGTCAGCTCAGCAGGCTTCAGCACCACTGTGCAGCCAGCAGCTATGGCTGGGGACACCTGCAACGACACAGCACAGCACAGCACAGCACAGGTCAGCACAGCACAAAACTGGTGAACTTTAGGTTCCAACACTCAGCATCTTGTGCTTGGAGCGCAAGAGCTGAGGGCAAGGCCAAAACCCACCTACTAGTAGCGCCCTCTGCTGATGAGCGACCACCCAGCAATGAGAGCATCATTCTTTTGTGCAGAAAAATGGCTTGTCATCCGACCAGGTCACCGTTGAGTGGCACTCCCTCCATGTCACAGAACAACAAGGCATGACATCCACGGCCCTACATCACTGTCCACCCGCCCTGCTTGTGATGCTGACTCACGCACGCCCACCCCTGTCACCTACTGCTGCATACCTCGACTGCCCTGCCCCTGCCTTGACATACGCCCACCCCTTATGCCTTAATGTGAGCTGCAATTTGGGACGCATCTCTTGAAACACCCACCTTGCGTGTGATCATGGACATGGGGAAGTTCCAGGGCGTGATGGCTGCCACCACACCCACAGGCTGCTTCAGCACCAGCATGCGCTTGTTGCGGTCAACAGTCTCCAACACATCGCCAGTCACGCGCCGGCACTCTGACGCAAACCAGTCCACGCTGCCAGCACTGCAGCAGCAGCAGCGGCACCAGCAGCAGCACCAGCAGCAGTGGCAACAAAGGAACACATTCGTCAAACCGTGCTGCAACAAATGAACAGCAAGGGCTTGGGGACTTCCGAGCTCAAGCTGTGCAAACCTGGAAGCATGCTATGCTGTGGCATTGGTGGTGCGACAGCAGCCGGCAGGATAGGCAAGCTCTCCGCAGGATACAAGTGCCCGCAGACACCTTGCTGACGCAGCTGCTGATGTCGCGTTGCTGCCAGTGTACAGGAGCTGACGTGCTCTCTGCCGGTGACTCACCCTGATGTGATCTCTGCCTGTGACTCTGCCAGTGGCTTGCCGCATTCCATGGTCATGATGGTGGCAATGTCGTCACGGGCGTCCAGGATGAGGTCATGCCACCTGTTGGACACAAGCACCAGCCAACATGGTGCAGGGTGCAGGGTGCAACACACAGCACAAAGCATGCAGGGGGTGGAGCTGTGAGCAAGGTGTTTGATGTTGCAGGGGATGCCAGAAGGGCAAGCTGCATTAGCTGTCAGGCCTGCTCAGAAGATGAGCCATGTAGGTCCCATGCTGGGCCTGCTGTGCTGCCTTCTCCTGTGCTGCATACGCACTTCTTCCCATGCCTGTGCTGCGCATCATCATATCATCTGCAGACTGTGTGCATTCAAGGCCGGTTTAAGGCTCAGGCTGCGTATCCTGTCCTGAAACGGTTGCTGCATCTACTCTGCTGCTGCTGCTTGAGCCTTTGCTGCTGCTGCTTCTGCTGCTGCTGCTGCTGCTGCTGCGTCTTACTTGCGCAGGATGGCCCCTCGCTCCTTGGCTGTGGTGTTTGACCACTGGGGGAACACTGCGTGTGCTGCTGCGATGGCTGTCAGTGTCTCGTCAGCCTTCATCTTAGGCAGGGTGGCCAGGATCTGCCCCGTGGCAGGGTTGGTGAGCTGCATTGGTGTGTGCAGGGGGTGCGCATGGGCAGGAGGGTCGGCAGCAGGGGGTTCCAGGCGTGAGGCATGGACCAGTGCAGTGCTATGGCCGCACATGTTGGTGCAATGGAAGCTCTCGACTGCAGAACGATGTGTTGGCATGTATTGGTATGTGTTTGCACATCAATGATGCATGCATTGGAAGTGATGCCACAGGCTAAGCATGGGGTGCCCAGGAGGACCAGCACAACGATTATGGCGATGTGTGCCGATCAAGAGTCAAGTCAGGGTAGCACTTACGTCATATGTGGCACCACTTGAAGCTTCAGACCACTTGCCACCGATAAAGCCACACGTTCTCAGCAGCTCCTTGTCCTGCAGCTTGGACAGCAGCTCTTCTGACGCCCCTACTGTCTTGCCAGTCACTTGCTGCTGCGTGCGAGTGGTCATACTACGTGATAAACACGGTAGTCTCCGAAAGTGCGCTGCCTGCAGCCCAGCCACAGCAACTGCTGCAGCTGAGAGGGCCGAGTGAGCGAGTGGGGCTGTCGACAGCAGCATATGATATGTGCCACACGCGTTGCCTACAGAGGCAATTCAAACTACCCAGTACGTTCAAGCGTGATCAAATCCCAACGCACGTATCAGCATGGCGTCTTAGAGGTGAACAGCACTGGTGTCGCAAGATCCGACAAGATCGCTTAGCTGGACTTATCCTTGGCTTGCACTTGGCCAACAGCAGCACCAACATTGGGTCATTATGGTTCAGTGTGTTACTATGGTGTGGCGTTCGGTCACCTCGACTGACACGTCATACCCCTGACGGTATTCATGCCAGCCTTGCACAACTGCTGTGGGCGTGTCGCTTCTTGATTAACCGGGCGCTTGAACCTTCTTTCAGTTGGTCTATCAAAGCTCAAGGCTGAGTATGTATTTGGCGTCAGTTGCAGACCAGCCACAGCTGCGTGAAGCCAACACCACCTCGCCACTGCTCCATCTGCTGCCAATTGGCACTTGCAAGTGCAACTCAGCCACAGCTGTTTCAGACCACACCAATTCGCCACTGCTCAGGTGTCTAAGCCTGTGTTGCTACGACTGCGATCTCATGGGGTACCATCCAAGTGACAGGCAGCATGGATAAAAAGAAGCAGCCACGACCCTGGGTGCCTGGAGCTGCAAGCCAGCAAGCATTTGGGCTTGCTGCCAAACATGTCCCCTAGCCCTACTACATCAGACAGTCAAGCAGCGCGTCATATTCACACAGCGAGAGCACTATGAAACCCAGCCCAGCCATTGTGTGCATGCTGCAGCCTTGTCTGCCGCATCATGTGCTGGCCTCCTGCTGCCTGCTGATGCCTGAGTAATGGCAGTCGAGACAGGGGCCCTGAGACGTATGTATGAGGCAAGCGAGGGCTGAATATATGCTGACGGTGCCGGTTTGAAGTACAAGCTCAGCTTAGAAGCTCTCAACGAGCACAGAGGACAAACGTCTGCTGCTGCAGCCTCCATCCCCTGGGGAATATCATTTGATCTCGAGATTTGATCTCGAACTCAATGCACCCTGTCGCGTGTGCATACACCACAATGTGCGACCAGCCATTAGCATCAGCAAAATCATCAGCAGTGCCCTGGCAGCACTCAGCCAACAGGTTAGCTCACAGACAGGGTAAGTCGACCCAGCTGATGGGCATAAGCACAACCAGCCCCGGCGCTGTAGGTGGAGTACCATGTAGAAGAGACGGTATGGTTTGGGAATGTGCTGCAATCATGCAGTCATAGCACCGAGGTTAATGATAGGTGGCTCTGCTGCCCTGTGGCGGCAGCAGCTATGTATGAATCCCCCTTTGAAGGCTCGGCACGCCCAGCAGCAGATCAGGGTGCAGAAGCACTGACCAGCTTTTCTGCTTGACAGTTAACCCACATATGAAATACACAAGCGTACGACTCATTCTTGCAGAGTATGAGGTTGTTTACTCCTGTATAAGGGTGGCAATATAAAAGACGTGTTTGGCACGAAGATCGCTGGGAACTTGTGTCACACGTGTGTTGTCAATGTTCCCTCGCGCTCCCTGTCTTAGCGTAGTGCAACCAGTCAGGGCTTCATTTGCAACCACTCTATAGACTCTGCTGCCAATAGCGTCCCTGCCGACTCCGGTGTGCAGATTACTCTCCGTCCCGCACAAGACTGCCGGACGTCTACAAGCCACAGTTGGCAGCATCGTTCATAGTTTCAGAACATTGTGTCAAAATGAAGTTTGTTTTGGTGGCCTTCGTAGCAGCACTGCTGTTACATGTGAGTCGGTCAGGGCCCCGGGTGCAATCCCAGTTTGCAATTGTCAACGTCTTCCTCACCAAGCGTTGGCGCTGTCTGAAACTCCCTTGATATTGTGTATGCTGTTACAGCTATGCTTTTTTTATGCGGTACCACAACTGCGCCAACTGACATGCCGTTGCTGTGGACATGTGCTGCTGCCAACCCCCCATGACAGGCAGCAGCAGCATACCCCATCCGATGGGTCTCAGCACACCTGGACACTGTTCCAACCAAGCCTGCTAACATGATCTGCACTGACCACCCAGATGCAGTTACGTGGCCCTCTCTGAACCTGGCAGTGCATGGCTTCACTGCAAACCCGTCCGGCGTTTCCTTCACAGTCACCAACTCCCTTGGTGCCGCCATCACACCTACCACCGGCCTCTGCCTGGCAGCCGGCAAAGCAAGCGGGGACTCCTACCGAGTGGTGGTGAGGCTTGCAACTTGTACTGTTGTGTGTGTTGCAGTCGCTGCGTGCTGTGCGTGCCTGAATCAGACTCCAACATATTGTACACCAAGTCCCAGCACCCTGGCTAAACTCACTCAGCTCGTAGTGACGATGTGCAGCTGTCAAGCCATTTATTGTCACCACCATGTGACGCTTTCCTTGATTCTGACCAAGAACCCACCCACACACGCACCCACACACCCACCTACCCACACACACACACACACACACACACACGCACCCACACACGCACCCACACACGCACACACACACACAC
>QAXK01013447.1:0-12671 GCA_004335735.1 Chlorella sp. KRBP
ACCAATTCTGCTGGGCAGGGTGACCTGCCCACCACTGCAAAGTGGTTTAACCTCGTGTGGGAGTTCCCTTCAGTGATTTATTCTGGCTGTATCCCGGTGGGTAATGCCACTCTTGTTGTGGCGAACGTGCTCACGTGTAACACACACTCCCCAAAAACTAGTACTCATGAGTATGAATGATCATTACCTGATGAGCTGCCTGGTGTTGGTGAGTCATGCATCATGATGACCAACATGAACACAGGTGCTTTGAGTCAGAAACCATCCAGTAACAGGTCGAGTCAGGACCTGGGGGCCTCCTTGTAGCAGCGCACACTGCAAAATTGTGCAATTCAAATGACTGCATGCATGCCAGTCACCATCAGCCGCGTAGCTATTGGTAGCTATCACAGCTCGGAATTCGGAATGCATAGCTGGTAATCTGAGCGCAGTACCACAGGGGTCTGTGTCCATACGCATGCAGACTTGGATGTACCCCTGCTTCCAGAAGCAGGCACCCAATCGCAAAGTATGAAGAATTGAACCAGGCGCACCGACGTGCTGGTCGGCACCCATCACCTGCACATCTTGTCTCTGAAGGGAGCACTAGTGCCCCCTCCATTCCATGTATGCCTGGGCATGCAACCTGCAATGACGCAACTACGCAAATTCTCTGCAGCTACACCAAATGTGCATTTGCAGCTGATAGCAGTAATTCAGCAAAGGAAGGACTCCTCGGAGGCATTAGAGGAGGGTTCAACCCGGGGGAGAGGAGGCAACGATTGCAGTCCTGCAGCCCATGCTGGTGCTGTGCCTCACTCCCCGCTGCTTGTAACGCTCACGGCTGCATCACTGTCCTTGGCCTGAGTCGGCCTCTGCCTGAGGCCGCCCTGTGATACCACTGAGAAATGGCCCCTGGACCCCCATGCCAGCCTGGAGCCTCAAAGGTGTCTTAGACACTGGCTGTTGATGCACCACGGTATTCAGTCATGCCAAGCCCAGCCGAGCATAAGCAGAGCTTATCGCAAGGTTGTGGCACAGCTCTGACTCGGCATGGGCCACCTCTGTCTGTCAGGCGGCCCCATTCTTCAAGGAGGCGTTGCGCCCTGCACTGGACATGCTGCTCTGTCAGGGGATGCAAATGCAGTCAGTGGTCATCTCGTGGTGCCGCTGCCATCTGCACACGTGGGGGCCAGGGCCAGGGAAACCTTCTTATCGACTATGCATTGTGAAGACATGAAGACATCTACATCGGTGGGATTGTGGCAAGTACCTGCCGGAAGCTGGCCAGCTGGCAAGGTGGGCAATATTGCATTAATGCAACAAGCAAGTGTGCGCCACACATAGCTGGTTGCAGTAGCGCTCTGCAGCTCAACGCGCGTTCCCACTGAGCAGATCCGGCGAAGATGAAAAACCTTTTTTCCTTGAGAAATTGAAGCGTCCAGTGGGTTTGCGCGACAGCCTGACCGTCTTTGGTCCCGATCCAACGGTTTTGCCGCGCCGCGACGGGTGCGACGGGGAATAACAGGATTCGCTCGATCGCCACAGCCATATGTGCCTGAGATATTAAGCCCCTGAACACCTCTGCATCCATCGATAGGCACTTACACCCCTTGCTCGTTGTCTTCCCCTCTGACAAGTCCTGTAATCAGCTGTTCATTATGAAGGGCTCTATCGCGCTCGTCGGACTGCTGGTGGTCGCTGTGTTCGCCACTGCCCAAGCCAACATCGAGACTTCCCGGTAAGCTTTGCTAGACTTCATGCAGCGAGCCATGTGCTGTCACAGTGTGTTTGCCATGGTTGCATTTCCGGTCGCCCTGTCAGGACTCGTCCTTGTGCTAGCACTGCCTGCGTCCCTCACCAAGCGCTCAACCGGCGCTTTTCTTTCGTTGTCGCAGGTCTATGAGGCATGCAGGTGAGATGCGCCGGCAGCTGCTTGTGTGGTGGTTGCTGTTGCCGATGCTGCGCACCAGCGCCACGCTCCTTTTTGCAGTCGTTCGTCAGTGGCTTTGTGTCCTTTGTGCACCACGATCCTGCTTACATGTAAACAGGATGATTGAACTTGCGCTTGCACCCTCCAACCGTGCCCTTTTGGGCTCGCTCTTGGACGCTAACTGCACTCTGCGCTTGCTGCACTTCAACGCCTGACCGCATTGCAGGTGGACGCGCCTTGCTTCAGGTAGGTGTAATGGCATGACATTAAGCACGAGACGCTGAACCCATGCTGCGCAACACAAGTACTATTGCCCCCTGACACCCCAGCTGGGCTGTCAGTCTTGCTTGTGAAGCATCCCCTGAGCCACTGAGCCACCCACTCAGCCACTGCCTGGCTTGTCTTGACAGTTTTTCAAGCATTCAACCACTGCACAGTCTGCATTCACGAACCACAAGCGCACCCAACCAGCCTGATGCCTACCACCACCACTGACAGCTCTTTGAATGCCCATCTTTCCGTCATTGCTGTCTGCAGACTCTGTCCGCCAACAGTGACAGCAAGGGATCCGTCACCCTCGCCAATGGCAAGCCAGCTGCGACTCCCAAGACTACTGAGAAGGAGGACCCGGAGATCACCGCCGCCCGTAACAAACTGGAAGCACTGATCAAGAAGAATGAAGAGGTACGCCCGAGGCCTCCCAGCTAGGATTGGTTGGCCCTGATTGGTAAATGACCGTTACAGGGTGTGTGGCGTGCCAGGTGGTACATGCAAAGCTTGCAAAGGCAACCCCGTGGTCATCCCTCATGATCACCCCAGAATGATTGGTAATGCATGCCATGTAATGCCAGTGCCACTGGCATGCTGTCCAACGTGTGTACTCAAATGGCACCTCACCAGAGGCAGGTCATGCCTTGCACTGCAGCAAACGTGCAATTTGCATATGTTTGATCAGGTAATCACCACTGCCTTCTCTTGCTGCCCTGCCCTACCCCCTCCCCACACACCCTCATCCCGACAGGCGAAGAAGAAGGCAGCGGACACCGAGAAGAGGCTCGAGGCGGAGCTCCTCAAGGTATCATCCAGCTCCAAAGCCGGTGTTGAGCTGGACCTGGAGAAGGCTAAGAAGGCAAGGCTCGAGGCTGAGGTAAGTCGCAACTGGTGGCACAGCCTGTGTGGTGGCACAGCCTGTGGTGGGACAGCATGCACGGTGCATGTGTAGCCACAACCAGTTGCCCCAAAACTTTTCCAACGGTTGGAAGTCCACTCCTCAAGTTTAGGGCATTGCAGCCTGGCCCCCAGGCATGGGCGTTGCGTGAAAAGCATAATATTAGTGATTTCACGAGTGATCCAGTCCCTTGAGTCAACACAGCAACCAACTTGGGCCCACTGGGTTGGGCCGTGCACCTACTAGAAAGGCTTCCTCTCAACTGTTACTACGGTTTGCCATCCCTCCTACTGGGGCAGTGTCATGCTAGTGAGCCCTTTCTCGCTGCCGGACAGGAACCTTTTCCTCTTCACCCTAGAAGGCCCCCGCTCACTCATTGCTGCACCTTATCCGCACCCCTTCCTCAACCCCTGCCCACTGCCACCCACACTCACCCCAGACCAATGCCGATATCGCCATCAACAAGGCAAAGAAGGCTGAGGAAGATGCCAAAAAGCCCAACATCACCCCAGCAGCACTCATGGCCGAAGTTGACGCCGTCTCCACTGCCACCATCAAAACAAGCAATGCTGCCAACCTCGTCGTCGCCGCCGAGGCCGACGCGTCTTCCAAGATCAGCACGGATGGCTCTATTTCGGCATCCTCCAACAGCAAGGCGTCCATCACTGGCCGCCGCCTGCGCAGCGTCCTCTGAGCCCGTCAAAGGACAACGTGATCGGTGAGTACGCCTGAGACCTTGAGAAGGGTGCTGCCCGCCCGCCTGGCCGTGAATTGCTTTGCTCATGCCCGGGGCCCGAGGATTGAATCCCTGAGCTGAGCTACAGCTGTCCCAGCCTCTTGCACCCCCTGGCGGTTTGGTGCATTGGAACCAGGGTCTAATTTGCTTGACATCGACTCTATGTTCTTACCAAGCGGCATTGAATGCCGCTTGGTAAGAATACACTGCCGGACGGTGGCATGCAGAGAGAGGTCTCACTGGCACGGGCCTGCTTGATCGATTTTCCCTGTTGCCATCATGCATGTCAATTAATTGACAGTCTGGCCCAGATGATCAGTGTCGGCTCACTGAGTTGACCATGGTGTGCTGCTTGTTGTGCTGCTGACCTGTGCAGGAGTCCCAGGGCCTGTGCTATCCCAAGGGGCAAGTCATACATCTTCCACCTGGCCCAGTGGACTCTAGTGACTCAGTGGCCCAGTGGACACGGTTCCAGCATGTTGTGTCTGCCTGTGGTGGCTCAGAGCCTATGGTGGCCCCAGTCACTGTCACCAGTGGTGGCTTCAGAGCCCTTGGTGGCACCAGTTTACTGTCCATGAAGCCAAGGCCTAAGGGCCTGTGTGCTGGCGTTGAGGGTTGTAGCCTACTGCGGCAGCCTGAGCTGCTGTTGTCAGTGTGCATACTTTGTTGGTACATGTGCAAACCGGTGCAGCATGCCGGGTTGCTGGCTTTGGGTTTGCTGATCTGCCGTTGTTGGTCATCTGACAGGGCTTGTGTTGTGTTGTGTCCAATGTTGCTTCAGATGTGGCTTTGTTGTTCTTGCTGCAGTTGTCCCTCACCATGCTGAAATTCCATCTACCGTAGTTTACATTACGGTACTGTGCTGGTCTGATGTTGTGTCATATGTGGTGCATACCACAGTTACTGTTGTAGGCTGCAGTGCTGCTGAGCATTGCCAGTGCAGGGCCTTCAGGGAAGCCTGCGGGATGAATCACATGTGGCTTGGGTGGCGCTTGTTGTCGTGTGTGCAGATGCAAAGCCGAAAGTGGCGAGCAGTTTGGAATGTTTCAAGATGAGTCCAACTTTGTGGTAGGACAGTGACCCAAGGCTTGCAGTCTTGCCATGTGGCGTGTGCCGTGCAGTGTTTGCCAAAGTGCCAGCCTTGCAGCAGCCATTCCTGATGCCTTTCGTTCTTGCCAAGCTGTGTAGTCGTGGTGCAGCCTCTGCGATCGACGGTGGATGCCGGGTCATTTTGTGCAAGGTGCAGGCCCAGAGTCTCTTGGCACTTCAGAGGGGTGCCACCCATCTGGCATGAGTTCATCCCATACATCCCACACCCACGTTTCCTATACTCATTACTTTCCTGATCAGGCATCCCGGCTGAGTCATTCCTGCCAGTGTGATCTGTGAGCATCATGCGGTGCGCAATCCCACAGGGCCAGAGGGTGATATGTCTTGTGTGTCGGTGTGGATGGTTCTTAGGGTTGTGTTGTTGGCAGAACTTGGTATCTTACCCCCATACCTGGAGCCTCTAGGTTGGGACAGGGACATGATCACATGGTCATATGGCATAAACCTGTGTTTCCCAGCCGCTGGGCTGGGCCCATCACATGGGCGCTCAGTTTGTTTGAGGTCGTATTGGCCCTCAGAGTTGTGTAACACACCAAGTTGACATTGACGAGGCTGACTTGGACAGCATTGCATGAAAACTCCGCCATAAGCAGCGCAGTTACTTCTGCTGCAGAACAGCAGCGCACACTTCTCATCAGGTCAGTACAGACTACACCCAGATTCAACAGCATTCACCAGCACATTGTGGGTGCTCAAAACTGTAGCAATGGATTGCGGATGCAGAGGCACTGGCCAACGCTGCACACACTTGAGAGTAAGCTGCAGCAGCGGTGATTGGGGCATGTGAATTGGCATCCAGCCTGAGTAACAGGGAGGGGAGGTGATGATGCAAACACTACAGTGCTGCTGAGTGCAGGACGTATGTTGAGATGGTTCTCCGTGTCAAAGAAAGCATGTCCAAGAAATTATGGCAAGCTGTGTGGGTGCAGTAACCTCGAGACCGCAGTGCTTCGAAGCAAAATTCCCACAACACACTGTGGGCCACGGGGCTGTAGTATTATTGGAGCAGTACTGCATGCATATGCAAGCTTGGTGTACAAAGGCGCAGGATTGGCAGGTTGCGTTGCAACAAATACATAGTAACGATTATATGCTACTGAATAGGAGCGCCTTGGCTGTGCAGAGGCGACAGCTAAGCAACGGGGCGCGATCGATCACAGCTGGCTGTAGCATACATACTGCAGGCTTGTTGGCAGCAGCACATACGCACGCGTCACAGTACAGAAAATAGACCGGCATCTGATCTTCTCTGCCGATCAGGCATCACTCGCTCGATAACGTGCTCCATGACATGCCGCTACAGCTACAGGCAACAGTACTGCTACAGTACTGTAGAGTACTAGTATACTACCTTCGAAAATTCGTTTCTGCCAAAATTAAGCAATTTAGAAGCAAAGAAATAAGTTAAAAGTCCTTCTGGTTGACTAGGATAGCTTTTATCGATCAGCATGTAGGCTGAAATGCTGATTAGGGCAGGGAATCCAACAGCAGCTAGATCTGCGCCAGCCTGAGATGTGTGCTTGTCTGCAAGAACTTTTATTGGACATCACATTATCTGAAGTGAGAGCTTGAGTCTCGCGTTTAGGGTTGTATTGTGTCCCGCACCACCACACCACAGGCGATGCAGCTTCTTCAGTCACATGTTGGCAGTGCAACTGTCGATCCAGGAACAGAGCAAACGCATGTAGGTCGAGAGATCCATCACAGGTTCACACCAGCTTCCATACCCGCTGGAAATCCAGGAACATTAACAGCCATAACACATGAGAGAGCAGCGCAAGGGCCCAGCACACACAAGTTGGCAGGGGACATGCCCACAACAGTGGCAGCAGCAGCAGCGGCAGGCGGCCCAGACCCCTCTGTCCCAGCAACAAGGTGGTGTTCTGTCACCCTTGCACTACCCAATTCCAAGACAGACATCCAGGTGGGATGGGGTGGGACCAACGTGGCAGGGGCCCCACCTCAGGAACCTAGAGCTCGCACAACACCAGCAGCTGCTGCGGCAGCAGCAGCAGGCTATGTCCCAAACGGAACCGGCTGGGGACCCGGTCTGAAAGGCATGATGCCACAAGCTGCACCAACACGGACAGGAGCAGGAGCCTGCACCAGCCAGCTGGGCACAGCAGCAGGCACCCGCCACAGTCAAGTGGGCTTGGGCCCAGCAGGGCGCTTTGGCAGGTGCATGCTGGACACCAGTGCAGACGAGTACACAGGGTTCAGGCTGATCTACCAGATGGACCGCTTCATTGCAAGCTACCGGATGCTGGTGGTGTTCTACCTGTCTATGTGAGTTGCAGCTGCCCATAAGTTGCTGTGCCGAGTCATTTGACATGGGCCCTAGCATGGCACACCAAGGCCCGAAACTGTTGTTTGCTGAGCCTGGCCCACCCACTATGGGCCACATTGAAGTATTGACAAATCATTTACTCATGCTTTCAGTGACTGCCAGCGTGCCACGCCACAGTTTCTTGACATGTCATGTGCTGCATCCCGGATGCGGGCCGCAGGTTCATTGCCTGCTACGCTCAGGTGGTCAACACGCCAGTCTTCTGGGGGTCCTGGTGTGCACTGGTGCTCATGTACTGGGAGGTGAGGCACTGAATGCCACCCCAGTGGACTGCACATGCATGGGGCCCTGTTGACTACCACTGTCAATCCAACATTTCGATGGCCCAGACCTTGCTCAGCGGCCAGGCAGCATCCGGTCATGGCGGCCATGCATGCTTGTACAGTTGCAGCATCCGATGGTGGCATGTCACCTGGACTCCTGGACTCTGGGATTTCGTCAGGTTGCCAACTGCTGCACAATCAGCATGCTGCATTCTCACATGCACGTCACGTTGTGACAAGTGGTGCCCTTCCGCTGTTGCAGCCCTTCCTGGCGCCTCCCTACCCCTGGATGTGTGGCTACACAGGGCGTGAGGAGTGCTTCATGCGGGTGGAGAAGTGGGGCAGCCGGCCTGCTTGGCTCAAGCCCGCTGAGCCGCTCGAGATGTCTGCAATACGGCAGTGGCTGTACGCACTGCGGAGGGCTCTCAACCCGAAGCAGATGCAAGCATACCATGTGAGGGTTGACGTGCACAGGGCAGTGTGCAGGACAACGGCACATGGACTGTGTGCATGCATCATGATGGCATCAGTGGCTGTTCACAACCCTGCCCAGCTTCATGAATATGAGTTCAAAGGGCAGCACAACACAAGACCTGGTGGGTGTTGCCCGTGAGTCCATGCCCGTGCCCAGCCGAATGCGTGTCACACAGAACAAGTGTGACTGTCAGTCATCATGAGGCATGCTGCCACCCTGACACTTCTGTCGCTGACGCTGCAGCTTCACTGTCACCTTCACTGCCTCTGCCGCCTCTGCTACTGCTGCCACTGCCACAGTTCCTGGTGGGCTTAGTCATCTTCCCGTGTGGTAGCCTATGGGCGGGCCTGGTCCTGCACCTCACGACACAGCCCCTGCAGGACATACGCGCGATCTACTCGACGTGCATCCTGGTGTTCCTGGTGTTCACATACACGCTCGCGACGACGCTGTCGCTCATGCTGCACATCTGGCTTGTGGCGCCAAGGCTGCTGCAGCTGGAGAGTGTCGAGATCGACTGGGCCACCCATGACATGATGTACTTCACGGTGAGCCAGGCCTGGCTTCAAACGGGGCCCACCTGCCACAGCGTGACAGGGGTGTCTTCTTCTGGATGCCTCATGACACAGACCAGTCATCTTGCAGAATGACAGGTCACCTAGTTTATGTGGTCTGAGTCACCTAGCATGACTCATGCTGAGCATAGCGGCTATATGACAACCGCGACAAGTCCTGCACCTGTGTGCCCTGTTGCTGCAGTGCAAGATCCTGGGGGAGACACTCAACACGGCTGTGCAGACACTGGTGGCTGGCGCCTTTGTGTCATACATGCCTACAACAATCTTCTGGCTGAGGTATGTTGGCATCACTGGGTGCGCACACCTGCTCGGAATACTTGAGGACAGTCCTCTGAATCATTCAAGCGGCCTGTGATTGCCCATGGCATTCAGGGACACAGCATGGTCAGTGGCACTGTGCTCGAGTGGGATACCTCTGGGTCGATTATGCCGCCTGTGGGTGTGGTGGACCATGATTCACTCACTCAGTCGTCCTGCAACATGCCATGTTTTCAGAGTCTGAAAACAACTCGCTTGATCAACATCATGTTGGGCATGCTGATGTGTTGCCGCATGCAGCATCCTCATCACTACAATGTCATACACAGCAACAAACCTGCTCTACGACCTCAACGAAGGCGACAAGAGCAGGAACCACTCTCAGTACGGGGGCTCTGCTCGCAACACAGCGGCAGGCGCACTTGGCGGCGCCTTCCCGAGCACTTTTGGCAACATGCTGTTCAGCCACAGCCCCGCTGCGGTGCCTTCAACAGCTGACGCCAAGGCAGCTCAGCATGGCGCGCATGTGCTCAGGCATGAGCAGGTGTCAATACCTTGTGGGGCCCCAGGCTTCTCAAGCTTTGCGTCTCATGCACAGCAGGCCCCAGGTTACGCCTGGGGTTCTGTGGAGGGCGCTGCTGCTGGCAGCATCTCGGGTGTCCTGCCGTTTGCGACCACCTCTGCTCCCAAGGTGCAGCAACTACTCGTCCATCAGCCTTCCTCGGTTTGGGACGAGTTCCCGTCGCCAGGTGTTCTGCCGGCTACGCCACACTCCAACCAGCAACAGTTCCGCCGCAGTACGGTCAGCATAACAGCCTACAGCATCAGCAGCGTCGGGGACAGTGTTGATGGCATCATGCCAGCTGCAACTGACGTTGTTCAGCAGGCAGGCGTAATGCCACATCTGGCAGAGGCGGCTGCAGAAACAGAGGTGGCTGCACTGCATCCCAGTGGGGCATGCCCTGTGGATTGCGTGCCTGCTGGCCCTGCGCAGCATGTGGCACTGCGGCTGCCTGCTAGCACTGACAGCTCAGTTGCGCCCCATGATGGGATGGCTGGCGAGGGCTACCATTCAATGGTGCAGCCAGCCGCCGCCGCCGCCGCCGCAGCAGCAGCAGCAGCAGTAGAGCAGCAAGCGCAGGCCCTGCAGCACAAGTGCTTGCTGGATGACACCTGCTGGGAGATGTCTCAGGACCGCAGTGGGGCAGGGTCTGATGGACCGACGGACTGTGTGTCTGCAGCTTTGGAAGCAACAGCATGCGGGTATGGTCACTCGATTGGTGACGTAACGCTGTCGGCAGGCATGGCAGAGCAGCAGCATGTGCACGTGAAGTGGCAGGCCACTGGACAGCTGCACCAGGGAAAGCAGCCGCCTCGACAGCAGCTGTCCCATCCTGAACAGTTCAGGAATGCGGAGCAGATGCAGGATGGCATGCTGCGGAGGCGCAGGAAGGAGAAGAAAGCCAAGGGGCCACCCTCTCCACCCTTCTTGACCTACAAGGCTCCCGAGGGCTGGAGGGACTGGTGTATTGTGGGGCTGCTGATTGCGGTTGCAGCACCGTCAGTCGCCATACTGTTCCTGGTGTCTTGGGGCACGAACAAGGGCCGGCCTGAGCTGTACTTCGAAGGTGAGCAAGAAATAGGCTATGCTATCATAGGCTAGTAGCCGCGGCAGCAGTACCGAAAGTCAGGATCAGCGTGTGCTTCAAGCAGCTGAAGTTCATGACCTGTGGCATGCTTGGATTGCTTCAAGCTTGCTGGGAAGATTGGTGATGGCTCTTGCTCTGCACACAAGCATCGTGCGACACAATCCAGCCACTGACTGGTGTCCAGTACTTTGGGGTTGGCATGTTCTGCTTGTAGCACAATAAACCAGTCGGGTCTTCTGTACTTGTTCCTGTGCAGATCCAACTGGGAGTTGCACTGCGGCCTGCACCGAGCGCTACCAAACAATGTTGATCCTACTGTGCAGCCTCGGAATGCTGGTCTGCTACTACGCTTTCACGGTCGGGGTGTTGCAAGCGGGTCCCGTGACGTGGATCTATCGACGCGTGGCGGTCGTGACCGCCATCAGTGCGGAGCGCCTCAGCGAGGTCGGTGCGCTGCTGCGGACGACGTTTGCAGGGGCTGGCTGAGGGCACGGATATGATCAGACAGCAGTACGATGCATTTTAAAGTCAAGGCTTTGCAGCAGCTATAGCTTTTGTGCACAACATTTCGAGAAACCCAACACATGTTGGCTTTGGTCACCAGCATTTGCGTCTTTATGCTGCATAGCACGGCTGAACCGTGGGGGACCTGGCATCTGCACATGACTCGTTGCGACATTCTTTCTGTCTTTGTTTTGTGGGCATATACCTTTGGCCTTGCAGGCTTGCCGCCTGCATACAATGCAGTGCAAGCCGTCCCGGGCCTAGGGGCATTGTGATTGCTGGCTTGTGCCACGTCATGTTGGTGGCCACCATGGCGGGTTGATTCATGCAGCATCCTATATGGTTGAGTGCAGCAAGGTTATGTGGCTCATCAACGCCCATGGACAGTCCGACTCAAGGCTTGAGTCCTGTTAAGGTGTGGTGTGTTGTTGAGGGGCACCGCCGCGGCGCTGTCGAACACTGGTATCAGATGATACTCAAAGGCCATTGCAAAGCTTCGACTTGAGTCAATCGAGTTGCCTGCCAGGCTCACTGTACAGTGAGGAAGGTCAACCTGCAACGTTGCAGGCACATGTATGCTGATGGCACTTGCACCGTGCCGCGGCGTGGCATGCTGCGGGGCTGTGCCAAACACGAATGATGGTTGTTGCTGAGTAAAGCTTCAACCAGCACAGTGTCAAGGCCCATGGATGGGCTGCTGAGTGTTGAATCGCTGTCGTTGGTGCTCAAGAGGACTGATAGAAACTGAAGTTGTGTTGCACTGGTGATTGCCCGGACAGGGACATTACAGGCAAGTGAAGTCTACTAGACGTTCCTAGCCTAGCCCACATGACGCAGCGGCTGTGCAAGCTTTGCTTGGGGCCTCAAGGTGCGTTGCTGGTGTACATCGGCAGACAGCATGTTGCGGGGCAACCGTTCAACTGTGCACATGCGCATGAAGCGAATGCATCGCATGAAGGTTGGTCTTGTATGGCACTGACTGGCTGAGAGAGATTTGATGTTCACCGATCATGTTTGTTGTGTACGGCTGGTCCTCTTTGATGGACACATCAACCTGGCTTGCGTCGTGCTGTCTGTATGCTGTGTTGGCATTGCCCATGATGCCGCTGGTGGGGCGACTATCCGATCTGAGCAAAAAAGTGTGTTGTCCCCGGGTGGCACCTTTGAGACACCGGGTGGCAGTGCCACCGTGGCTCAGTTGCAACTCTCTTCATAGAGTACAACCTCCCAGTAGGACCGCCTCAGTGTGTTTACTGAACACCCGGGGTGTTCAGCAGCCAGTAGAAGGCACCTCCTGCCAACTTGGAGCTCCCAATCGGCGGTGTGTGACAGCTGTGGCAGCTATGCCCGGCATAGATTGAATCTGCCAATGCCAAAGCGCCACGTTACCACGGTGATAGTGTGCATGCATCGCCTGTGCTGTGCATGGGCTGCAGCAATCTTTGAAGCACCAACAAGGGCCCAGCATGAGAGATTGTGCTGTGAGTGCTCAGTGCTCGAGTCGAGGGTGGCACAGCACTGCTTGCATGCAGTAATTTGTGAAGCGTGCATGGCATCTTGTGTTGATGCGTTTGCAAAGTTATTGAAAGGCCGATAGTGCTCCTGAGTGCTTGTTTGGCGTGCCTGCAGAGGTGTTCCCCAAGAAGGGTACCGGCCACCTGCTGCTGCTGC
>QAXK01013450.1:0-10936 GCA_004335735.1 Chlorella sp. KRBP
GCCCCCGTGACGAGGGCGGTGCTCACCGCTCGGCGCGCAGCAGCGCGCGGTCGTGCTCGACCATCATCCGCACGAGGTCCTCGAACCCGACGGTCGGGCTCCAGCCGAGGCGGTCGCGGGCCTTGCTCGCGTCACCGACGAGGAGGTCGACCTCGGCCGGGCGCATGAAGCGCGGGTCCTGCTCGACGAGGCCGGACCAGTCCTCGATGCCCACGTGGGCGAAGGCGACGTCGAGGAGGTCGCGGATGGAGTGCGTCTCCCCGGTGGCGAGGACGTAGTCGTCGGCCTCGGGCTGCTGGAGCATCCGCCACATCCCTTCGACGTAGTCGCCGGCGAACCCCCAGTCGCGCTGGGCGTCGAGGTTGCCCATGACGAGCTTGTCCTGGCGTCCCTCGGCGATGCGCGCGACGGCCATCGAGACCTTGCGGGTGACGAACTCCGGTCCACGACGGGGCGACTCGTGGTTGAAGAGGATGCCCGAGCTGGCGTGCATCCCGTACGACTCGCGGTAGTTGATCGTCATGTAGTGGCCGAAGACCTTGGCCACGCCGTAGGGGGACCGTGGCCAGAGCAGGGTGCTCTCGCGCTGCGGGACCTCCTGGACCTTGCCGAACATCTCCGAGCTGGACGCCTGGTAGTAGCGGACCCGCGAGAGGTCGTCGCCGCAGTACAGGCGCACCGCCTCGAGGACGTTGAGGACGCCGTTGCCCGTGACGTCCGTGGTGACCCGGGCGTTCTCCCACGAGTACGCGACGAACGACACGGCACCGAGGTTGTAGACCTCGTCCGGCCGCGCGGTGGCCATCGCGCGGATCAGGCTGGAGAGGTCGGTGAGGTCGCCGGTGTGCAGCTGGACGTCGGGCACGGTGCGCCGCACGAGGTCGCGCTTGGGGTTGTTCTGGCCGCGGACGATGCCGTGGACCTCGTAGCCCTTCGAGAGGAGCAGCTCGGAGAGGTAGAGCCCGTCCTGGCCGGTGATGCCGGTGATGAGCGCGGTGGGCATGGCGGGCAGGGCCTTCCGGTCCGGTGGCGGGTCGGCGCCATCCTCGCAGACGGTGCGCGGTCAGGCGGGGTGGACGTTGAGCTCGCGGAGCACGGCCGCGACGCGCTCGCGGCCGGCGTGGGGGGAGTACTCGTGCTCCCACCGGGCGCGCTGGGCGCCCACGACGTCGGCGCGCTCGGCGTCGGCCGCGCCGGACCACGCGAGGACGACACCCCGCAGGGCGTCGGCGTCACCGGCGGGGCAGACCCACGGGTGGTCGGGGCCGACGAGCTCGGGCAGGGCGCCGGCGTCGGTGACGAGCACGGGGACACCGGCGGCCATCGCCTCCGCGCCGGCCAGCCCGAAGGCCTCGGGGGCCACGGACGGCACGACGAGGCCGTCGACGCGGGCGAAGAGGTCGGCCGGCTCGACCCAGCCGAGCCGCTCCACGGTGTCGCCGAGGGGGTCGAGCGCCTCGGCGACCCGGCGCGCGGTGGCGGCGTCGGTGAAGCGCGGCTCACCGGCGAGGACGAGGCGCGGGCGCTCGTCCTCCGGCAGCCCGGCCAGGGCCTCGGCGAGGACGACCAGCCCCTTGTCGACCGTGTGCCGGCCGAGGAAGCCGAGCCGGAGCGGGCCGTCGGGGGCGACGCGTCCCGGGACCGGTCCCGGGTCGGCGGTCCAGTTCGGGAGCACACTGGTCCCCGAGACCCGGGCGGCCAGCCAGCGCGACGGGGCGAGGGTCGCCGACGCGCCGCTGCGGGCCGCGAGCAGGGCCGCGCGGTGGGCGCGGCTCGGCAGCTGGTGGAGGTGGACGACCCGCTGCCGGCGCCCCGCGGTGGCGAGGGAGGGGACGAGGCCGTGGCACCACGTCAGCCCGGTGCGCCCGCGGTGCCACTCCCGCAGCTCGTGGGCGTAGCGGCGCCGCTCGGCGTCGAGACGGTGGACGACGAAGCCGGCGGACTCCGCGTGGTCGAGCACCCCGTCCGGTGCGTCCGGCCCGACGACCTCGGCCTCGATGCCGAGCCCGCGCAGCACCTCGGCGGTCGCCAGGAGCATCACCTCGCCACCGCCGACCTCGCCGTTGTTGGCCGCGAGGACGACGCCGTTCACCGCAGGCTCCCGGTGACCGAGTCGTAGACCTCCGCGACCCGGGCGGTCATCTGCTCGCGCGTGGGCCAGCCGGTGGGCAGGGTCGGGCGGGTCGTGGGGTCCAGGGCCTGGCGCTCGACCGCGTCCGCGACCGCCTCGGGGTCACCGGCGTCGACGAGGGCGTCGGTGGGCAGGATCTCGGGGTTGCCGCCCACGGGGGTGGCGAGCGCCCCGACGCCGTGGGAGACCGCGTCGAGGAGCGAGTAGGAGCAGTTCTCCCACACCGAGAGCTGGACGAGCACGTCGGCGCGGGCCAGCAGTGCGGGGGCGTCCACGTGGCCGGGGAGGTCGACCACGTCGGCGAGGCCGAGGTCGTCGACGAGCCGGCGCAGCGAGGCCTCCTCGGGGCCGGTGCCCGCGAGGGTCAGCCGGGCGCCGGGGTGCCGGACGTGGACGACGGCGAACGCGCGCACGAGGGCGTCGAGGCGCTTCTCCGGGGCCAGCCGGGCCAGCGAGACGACGTGGAGGCCGGGTTCGCGCGGCGGCCGGACGGCGGGCGCGTCCACCCCGTTGTGGACGACGTGCAGCGCGGTCCCGCGGCCCGGGTGCCACGACGCGCGCACGCTGCGTGCGGTGGCCTCGGAGACCGCGACCACGGCGTCCGCCCGACGCAGCCGGGCCGTGTGCAGCGCCCCCTTGAGCCGGGAGCGCCACGCGGTGCCGTGGTAGACGAGGTCGTCGTCGGCGATGCCGTGCTCGGTGGTGACGACCGCGGCCGGGGACCCGAGCGTGGCCGCCGCGGCGACGACGTCGGCCCAGGCGAGGTGCGAGTGGACGACGGCCGGGGCGAGCGAGCGCACGGCGTGGCGCACCGCCGCGACCGACTGCCGCACCCCGTGCTCGGGACCGACGGGTGCGGTCGTCACGGCGGCACCGGCGTCCCGGAGCCGGTCGGCCAGCGGGCCGGGCGGGCACTGGACGACGAGCCGGTACCCGGGGACGCCGACCGCGACGACGTCGAGCACGTGCCGTGCCACCCCGCCGAGCTCGGCCACCGGGACGACCCAGAGGGCGAGGGGCGGAGCCGTCAGAGCCACTGCTCCAGCCGTTCGAGGGCCACCCAGAACCCCTCGCCGTGGTTGACGTGGCCCTGCCAGATCTCCGGGATGAACGAGACGCCGGGGGCGTGGGCGTCGAGCTGCTCGGCGAGCACCGCCCAGTCGACCTCGCCGTCACCGACCTGCACGCCCTCGCCGTCGACCCCGACGGCGTCGACGAGGTGGAGGTGCTCGGCATGGGGCGCGAGCAGGTCGACGGCCTCCGAGAACGGGATGCCGAGGAAGGTGGCCGCGAGCTTCGAGTGCGACACGTCGAGGCACAGCCGACGGTCGTACTTCTGTGCGAAGTCGGCTGTGTCGGAAGGGTTCACGAAGAGGTTGCAGTAGAGCTGACCGCCCATGTACCAGGGGAAGGGCGGGAGCGTCTGGCAGGCCAGCCGCACCCCGGAGTCGTCGACCCGGTCGAGGCCGGCGGCGACGCGCGCGTACATGTCGGGGATCTCGTCGGGCGAGACGTGGCGGTCGGTGGTGAACCCGCCGACGCTCGAGATGACGACGGGGTCGGCCTCCTGCTCGAAGCGGTCGCGCATCGAGCGGGTGATGTCGATGACCCGCTGGAGCTCCTCGGCCGAGCGCTCCCAGTGCGCGTCGTCCTCGCTCGCGAGGTTGAGGATGAAGTCGCCGGCGAAGAGGTCGGGGGCGTGGCAGGCGTAGCCCATCGGGAGGGCCCGCGGCACGGCGGTGTGCGGGTCGATCTCGAGGTCCTTGTAGGAGAAGTGGAACTCGAGGAAGTCGGGGGTGCAGTCGGCGGTGAGCGACGTGACGTCGTGGTACCGGACCGGAAGCCCCCACGGGCGGCGGAAGGCGTACTGCCGGCCGGTGGGCACGGCGTCGGCCAGGTCGGAGGCGTAGAAGAAGTCACCGGCGGCCATCGCCCGCTTGGCCGTGCGCCCGACGAGGGTGTCCAGCGCGTTGGGCTGGAGGCCACGGCCCGGGCTCTTGATGTCGACCGCGGCGAGGTCGATGGTCTCGCCGGCCCCGATGTCGCGGGCGGCGACGAGGCTCTTGGCGAGGTTGACCCGGTTCATCATCTCGCCGGTGCTCACGACGCGCGGCTCGGTCGAGCCCAGGGCCTCCTCGACCTCGCGGATCCGCGCGACCATCGAGCGCAGCTCGTCGGGCAGCAGCGAGACCTTGTGGTCGTTGCCCTCCATCGACTTGTCGACGGTGACGTGCTTCTCGACGATCGTCGCGCCGAGGGCGACCGCCGCGACGGGCACGTGGTACCCGCGCTCGTGGCCGGAGTAGCCGACCGGGCAGTCGCCGAGCTCGGCGAGGCGGGTGAGGTAGCGCAGGTTGACGTCCTTGAAGGGCGCCGGGTACGTCGACTGGCAGTGCAGCAGCGCGTACGGCGTTCCCGTGGACCGCAGCAGCGCCACGCTCTCGCGGATCTCGGCCTCCGTGGACATGCCCGTCGAGACGACGAGCGGGGTGCCCGAGGAGGCCGCGTGCCGCAGGAGCGTGTGGTTGGTCAGGTCGGCCGAGGCGATCTTCAGCGCGGGCACCCCGTACTCGACGAGGGCGTCGACGCTCGGCAGGTCGAACGGCGTGCACATGACGTCGACCCCGAGCCCCTTCGCGTGGTCGAAGACCTCGAAGAGCCGCTCGGCCGGGAGGTTGAAGCGGGAGAGGAGGTCGAGCGTGTACTGCGGCCCGAGGTCCTCTCCCTCGCTGCCGGTGCCGCCGCGGTAGAGGGCGCCCATGTCGCGCAGCTGGAACTTCACGGCGTCGGCGCCGGCCTCGGCGGAGAGGTCGACGAGGTGCTTGGCGAGGTCGACCGAGCCGTTGTGGTTGATGCCGATCTCGGCGATGACGAACGTGGGGTGGCCCTTGCCGACCTCGTGCCGGCCGACCCGGAAGGCGTCGCTGCGGTTGACGGCGACGGCGACGAGGTGGCCGTGCTCGTCGACGAGCGGCACGTGGTCGACGGCGCCGTGGAAGAGGGTGCGGACCTCGGCCGGCGTCGCGGTGGCGGGCGCGCTGACGGCGTCGGTGTTCGCCGCCTCGGAGCACGGCCGGGAGAGGTCGACCTGGCCCTGGCCGGCGATCCAGCGGCGGACGTCGCCGTCGGTGATCGACCCGACGAGGTGGCCGTGCTCGGTGACGCAGAAGACGATGCGCGCCTTGTTGGCGGTGATCTTCTCCAGGGCGCGCAGGACCGGGTCCTCGCCGTAGACGACGAAGGGGGCGACGGTGCGCTCGATGATCATGCGGGGTCCCCGGTGGTCGTGGGCTGGTGCAGGGCGAGGAGCTGCTGCTCGGCGACGGCGAGGTCGAGCTCGGTGTCGACGTCGACGCCCTCGACCTCGTCCATGACGAAGAGGCCGGTGCGTCCGCCGATCCGGTTGTCGAGCTCGTCGTACACCCAGGTGCGGGTGAGGTAGAGCGAACCGGTCTCGCGGTAGCGGAGGGTCAGGGGGGTGAGGTCCTGGCGGCGCGGCCGGGCCGTGACGTCGTAGGCGGCGCTCGGCTCCGGCCCGTCGGCCCAGATGAACGGCGCCTGCGGCACGACGCCCACGAGCGAGTCGACCCCGGAGGCGTCGAGCTGGGCGATGGCGCGGGACACGGTGCCGGGCAGGCGGACCGGCGAGGTGGCCTGGAGGAGCATCACGGCGTCGGGGGCGGCGTCCGCGGCCCGGGCCGCCTCGATGGCGTGCCGGACGACGGGCTCGGTGGGGGTGTCGTCGCGGGCCAGCTCGGGCGGCCGGCGGAACGGCACGAGCGCCCCGGCGGCCTCGGCCGCGGCGGCGATCTCGTCGTCGTCGGTGGAGACGACGACGTCCATCGACGGGTGGGCGGCGAGCGCCTGCTCGACCGTCCAGGCGATGAGCGGCCGTCCGGCGAGGACCCGGAGGTTCTTGCGGGGGACGCCCTTGGACCCGCCGCGGGCGGGGACGACGCAGAGGATCCTCACCCGGTCATCATCCCCGAGATGACCTCGGCGGCAGCCCGGGAGGGCTCCACGGCGAGCCGTTCGGGGGAGGGCGTGGGTGGACCGCCCCACGGTGCGAGCCCGTAGCGGTCCCAGAACGCGCGGAGCCAGGGCGGCGGGTCCGGGCAGTGGACGTACGCGGGGAGCCCGGCCGCCGCGGCCTCGAGCACCCCGGTGGAGAACACGGCGGCCACCGGGGCCCCCAGCTCGCCCAGCGGGCGCGCGGAGCGGTCGAGGACGATGCCCTCGGCCTCGAAGCGGGCGTGGACGCGGCGCGACGCGCTGTCCCGCTCGGACGGGTGCGGGCGGTACGAGGCGCCGGTCTCGCGGCAGAAGGTCTCCGCGGCCCGGACCAGCTGCTCCCGCGGCAGCTCGGCGCCGTGCAGCTGGCCGAGGAAGACGGGGGCGGCCTGCGGGTCGACCTCGGCCGGCGGCGCGGAGGCCGCCTCGTGCAGCAGCTGCGAGCCGACGACGACCGGCTCGGCGAGGTCCTCGCGGCCGGAGCGCCAGAAGGCCGCGTCGGCGGCGCTCCAGGCGAGCAGGGTCGTGCCCTCGGCCAGCGGTGGGGCGTCAGGAGTGAGGAGACCGTGCTGGGCCGTGACGAAGCGGCGCGGTTCGGTGACGGCGTCGCGGGCGGCCCGCCCGAGCGGGAGGTAGTGGCCGGTCGAGAGCACCACCTCGGCCTCGGCGGCGAGCCGCGGCACGTCGCCGTGCGAGATGACCGAGGACTCCTGCCAGACCCACGGCGGCAGGAGGTCCTTGACCGGCTCGGGGGAGACGACCGCGACGCCGGTGAGGTCGGGGACGGTCCGGAGCGGGGCGAGCAGGGCGAGCACCGAGCCCGGCGAGCGCGACTCGAGACAGACCAGCAGGCGCACCGGGCCCGGGCCGCCCCGGGTGAGGGTGACCGCCCCGGGCCGGGCGTCGGGACGGGCGATGGTGCGGAGCACGCCGAGCACCTGCCCGGCCCGGCGGCGCAGCGGCTGGCGGCCGAGCTGCCAGCGGTGCCACGCGTCGAGGTCGCGGGGGTGGGTCAGTCCGTCCACAGCGCCTCCAGGGCTCGGGCTCGGTGGGTGAAGGTGTGCTCGGCGAGGGTGCGGGCGCGGGCGGCGCGGCGCAGGCCGTCCGCCCAGACCGGGTCGGCGCCGGCCCGGTGGGCCAGCTCGGCGGCCTCGTCGGTCCCGTCGAACACGGCCACCTCGGTGCCGGGGTCGTAGTGGCGGGCGACGTCGGCCCGGTCGACGAGCTGGAGGGCGCCGACCCCGGCGGCCTCGAAGGTGCGCATCGTGAAGCCGTCCTGGTCGCCGTGGACGTTGAGCGTCGCGCGGGCCCCGGCCATGGCGGCGTACGCGTCCGGCCGGGCGAGGTCGCGACCGGCCGGGACGCGCGGGGTGCCGAGCCGCCAGGTGCGCAGCCGGTCGACGGGGTGCCCCGACCAGTCCCGGCCGTAGGCGCGGACCGGGACGCCCTTCGCGGTGAGCCCGGTGAGCAGGGTCTCGCGGGCGGGGTACCGCGCGCCGACGAAGACGACCTCGTCGGCCGGGCGCGGCGGACCGAGGGGCAGGTCGGGGTCGTGGGCCAGCGGGACGTGCTCGGCGCGCAGGCCCCGGCCGCTCAGTGCCGCGACGTCGAGGGGCGAGTAGGACGCCACCGTGCGGGCCGCCGCGAGCGAGACCTCCGTGTGCCCCGTGCGGCGCAGCTCGTCGTAGAGCCACAGGAGGCGTCGGCCGCCGCGCTCGTCGACGAGCTCCCAGAACGCTGGGTCGAAGGCGTCCCCCTTGACGACGAGGAGGACGTCGGGGTCGTGGGCCTTGACGGCCTCGCGGGCCCGGGCGCCGAGGACCGCCCGGCGGCGCGCGTCGGAGCCGCCGAGCCGTTCCGGGAGGTCGTGCCCGAGCTTGGCGACCAGCCGGTCGGCGCCACGGTGCTCGTCGTAGGTGACGGTCGTGACGTCGTGCCCGAGCCCGGTCAGGGCGCGCTCGAGGGAGCGCCAGTAGCCGTGGAACACCGGGCTGAGGACGAGCACCCGGGCGGGTGCGGTCACGACGTCAGGCCGCGGCGGGCGAGCTCGTCGAGGGCGTCGTCCCACGCGGCGGCACCGGCCCCGGGCTTGTCCCACGACCAGCGGATGAAGTCGACGATGGCGTCGCGCGCGGTCCACGTCGGCTCGGGGGCGCCGGCGTCGCGCAGCCGCCCGAGGTCCGCGCAGGCGTGCTCGATGTCGCCGGCGCGGTGCACGTCGAGGTGCGTCACGCCGGGGGAGGGGAGCGGGCTGCCGGCGATCGCGGCGTCGGCGAGGTCGAGCAGGCTCGTGCGGGCACCGGTGCCGGAGTTGAGGACCCGGGGGTTCCCGGCGTCCCCGGGGTGTTCGACGGCCCAGGCGAGCAGGGCGGCGAGGTCGGCGACGTGGACGAAGTCCCGGGTCTGGTGGCCGTCGCCGTAGACGGTGAGCGCCCGCTCCTCCCGCAGCATCGCGAGGAAGGCGGCGAGCACGCCCGTGTACGGGTTGTGCAGGGCCTGACCGGGGCCGATGACGTTCTGCGGGCGCACCACCGTCAGCGGTACGTCGTCGCCGCACTCGGCGCGCGCGGCGTCCTCGGCGAGCGACTTCGTCTCGCCGTACACCGACACGGGGTGGTGCGGGTCGTCCTCGCGCGAGGGCGCGGGCTCGGCTGCGGCACAGCAGCGCCCGCCGAAGACGGTGCCGTGCTCGACGCACTCGTACCGGCCCTCGCCGTAGACGGCGCGCGAGCTCATCGAGACCAGGGCCGCCCCCGCAGCGCGGGCGAAGGCCGCCGCGCGGCGCGTGCCCTCGACGTTGACCCGGTGGTAGCGGTCGGTCTCGTACATCGACTGGCCGGTGCCGGTCTCGGCGGCGAGGTGGACCACCGCGGTGACGCCCTCCGGGACCTGCGCCCAGGCCGCCTCGTCGGCCACGTCACCGATGACGACCGGCCCCGGGAACGCGGCGACGGCCGCGTCGGGGGCGGCGTGGACCTGGGGGTGGAGCAGGTCGAGCGCGAGCACCTCGTGCCCGGCGCCGACGAGCCGGCGGGCCAGGTGCTGGCCGATGAAGCCGGCACCGCCGGTGAGCAGGACGGTCATCGGGTGGCCTCCACGACACGGGCGGGGACGCCGGCGACGGTCGCGCCGGCGGGGACGTCACGGGTGACGACGGCGCCGGCACCCACCGTGGCGCCGTCACCGATGCTCACGCCGCCGAGGACGACGGCGCGCTGGCCGACGAACACGCGGTCGCCGATCGTCACCGGCCCGGTGCCGTGGACGGCGGACCGGTCGGAGCGACCGTGGTCGGTCGAGGCGACGAAGACGCCGTCGGCGAGGACGACGTCGCTGCCGACCCGGACGGGGTCGATGGCGTGCACGTGGACGTCGTGGCCGACGTACACCCTGTCGCCGAACGAGATCCGGCCGTCGGCACCCTCGGCCTGGAGCCAGACCCCCTCGTTGACGGCGCAGCCGTCGCCGAGGGTGATCCGGTCGACCCCGCGCAGGATCCGTGGCCGGACGACCACCGTGCCGGCGCCGAAGCCCGCGAACGCGCGGCGGTACAGCGGCGACCGGGCGCGGGCGAGGTGCCAGCGCACCGACGGCGGGGCCTCGACGAGGCGGCGGGCGGTGGTCACGGGCGTCCTCCGTGGATGAGCCGCAGCTCCTCGCGGGCGGTCTCGACCGGGGCGACGTCGCGTCCGGCGAGCCTGCGGGCGCCGTTGGCGAGGGCGTTGACGGCGGTGGCGGCGGTCAGGGCGGCGGCGAGCCGTCGGCGTCCGCCCCAGCGCGCCGCGTAGGCCATCCGCGACTCGACGAGCCAGCGACGGCGCAGGGCCGGGTCGGAGGACCCGCCGCCGACGTGCGTGAGGGACACGGTGCCGACGAAGACCGACGGCACCCCCGCCGCGCGCAGCCGGCGCTGGAGGTCGACCTCCTCGGAGTTCATGAAGTACCGCTCGTCGAAGCCGCCGACGGCCCGGAAGGCGTCGGTGGGCAGGAGCATCGCGGCGCCGACGACCCAGTCGACGGGCAGCACGGCGCCGGGGACCGCGCGGGTGTCGTGGCCGACCGCCTCCCGCAGCACCCGGTGCCCCCGGAAGCGGGCCAGGGGGGTCAGCCACTCGACGGCCTGGTGGCTCGTCGTCGGGAAGTGCCGGGCCGTGGGCGCCGGGGTGCCGTCCTCGTCGAGGACGAGCGGGCCGACCACCGCGGGCAGCCAGGGGCGGGCGGCCGCGACGAGGTCGGCGACGAAGGTGGGGCCGAACGAGACGTCGCTGTTGAGGACGAGGAGGAGCGGCCGGCTCGCCACCTCGACCCCGGCCCCCACGGCCGCCCCGAACCCGCCGTTGCGCGCGCGACGCACGACCCGGGCGCCGTCGACGGCGGGGAACGGCTCGGGCGAGGCGTCGTCGGCGACGACGACCTCGAGGTCGACACCCTCCTGCGCGAGGAGCGCGGCCACCGTCGCGAGGGTCGGGGCGGGGTCCCCGTGGTGCGGGACGACGACGGAGACGCCGGGCCGGTCACTCGCCACGGCTGCTCCCGGAGGCCACCGGGTCGAGCGACCCGAGCCGGACGAGGTGGGCGAACTCCGGGCTCGCGGCGCGGACCTCCTCGAAGGTGCCGGACGCCTGGACCCGGCCGCGCTCGAGGAAGACGACCTGGTCGCAGTGGCGCACCGTCGAGAGGCGGTGGGCGACGACGAGGACCGTCATCCGGCCGTGCAGCGCGGTGACCGTCTCGGTGATGCGGCGCTCGGTCTCGTTGTCCAGGGCCGAGGTGGCCTCGTCGAGGACGAGGAGC
>QAXK01013473.1:0-13496 GCA_004335735.1 Chlorella sp. KRBP
CCTGCAGCACACCTGGGCTGCCATCTGCGGGTGCAAGCTGCACCTCCAGCCCGTCCAGGTGCAGGTGACGCAGTGCAGGGCATGGCAAGTACTTGAAGCCTGGCATGTCTGAGTCGACCTCGCTGCCTTCAAACACCAGGCTGCACTGCAACAGCTTGGTTAGGCTGGTGCTGTGTTGCGTCACCCACAGCTGGAAGCTGGCGAGCTGGTCTAGGGCAAGGTCGAACGCGTCTGGATCTCTGCAGGTCACTGACACGCTGCTGGTGTTTGCTGCTGCGGCATCACGTAGCCTGCTGCAGGTCACTGCTGTGCTGGCGAGGCTGTGGGGGTCCAGCTGCTGCAGCACAATGCTGATGGCCTCATCTGACAGGTGTACGAGGCTGTACGGATCCCGCAAGATGTCCTGCATGTGTTGAAGCGTGCATCAAGTCCCTGAAGTTGGTGTTCTTTGCGTGGTTACTGAGGCGCAGTCAGCCACATGCCCCAGCAACCGGCCTGGGCAGGCTGTGTGCTGTTACCATACAAGCATACCCCAAGCAGACTCAGTACTGCTTCCTTGATTCGTAAACACAGGCTTCAAGTCTTTTCACGACTAGTCGGTAGTCACCTGCACACTGCGTGATTGATGAGGTGACAACAACACAGGCTACTGCTGCTGTTGCTGGCCTTCAAAACTTTGCAAAGCAGGCCTGCAGTGGTGCACATGCTTACCATTACTTATAACACAACCTATTCTTCACAATTGTATCGCAGGGCTGACCAGTGGTCTCCGAGAGTCTCGGCAAACAAGGTGCACCAACGGCACGCTGCTGCATAAATGTAGGGAAACGAATGTGATCGGTTCAATACCAGTGCCTTGTAAATATCATGTTATCACTAATGCGGCGCCTCGCCTCTGATCAAGTGCATCCATGCCATGAACGTGATCCCATGATGGGCCCTCACTGACAACTTTCAACACTGAACCCGCACTGACCAAAGTATGCACATGCATCAATGCTGTCTTGTGAGACTTTCGTTTGAGTATGCACAGGGCCCTGCCCGGGGGAAGGTCAGTGGATGGTCAGTCCTGACAGGATCCTGTGGGGCCGCATTCTGGGTGAAGGGCAGGGGCACCTTCGACTGAACAGCAGGCGAGTGCCCAGCGGGCTGCCACCGCAACAGGCTTATAAGGCCGAAGAAATGTCCGAAAAGTCACCAGACAAGCGACAACTGCTTCAGTCAGTGCAAGCCTTGAGTCAAGCGACCCGCAGCAATCGCAGTGAACTAGAACCACGCCAAATCAACCCAGGCAACCCCCATCCGATAGTCCCTTCAGAGATCAACATCAATCAAGGTGAGGCAAACATCACATTTACATCATCGAATGAATGATTGGAAGCCCGCTTGTGCTAAAAAGCAGCAGTGGGTCCAGTCTAATGTGCATTTGGATGTGCCACCAGGCTTGTTTCCTTGATGTGGACTTGTGCACAGCTCCATGGTTTCAGAAATCCACACTGCATGCTGGGTGCCCTGCTGGGAACCAGATTCTTTGGGCTGCGCAACTTGCAGCTTGAAGGTGTTGATGATGACTGACAATGCAATGCCCACTGCGTTGGTGTTGCTTCACAGGATGCGTGCGGTCTGTGCAATTGCAGCGGTGCTGGCTGTAGCATGCCTGGTGCAGAGCGTGGAAGCAGGTGAGTGTCCTGACAGACTGAAGTAAAGGGCATCCTGCAGTGCATGCCAAACTGTGCCCATGGAAGAGGCTAGGAAGCCAGTTGATTGTTGCTAACACGGCAACAATCACGCTGGCAGCGTGGGGCCGTCACATCATAGCTCAGTGGCAGGCGATGCTGGGCCCCCCAAACTTTCATGTCCCCGAGTCACTACGGTAGCATGCTGTTGGATTATGAGACAGTGGTTAAGTCCAGGCCCAGTGATGAACGGATCATCCAAGGCTTGGTTTTTTGCCCCGTGCAGGCTCCATCTGCAACGAAATGTTGGGCCTGGTCAACCAAGCCAGGAGCAGGCACGGCTTGCGCCCAGTCAGCTGCTCTGATGAGCTGTACCCAGCAGCACAGCGACACAGCGATGACATGGCACGCAGAGGGTCCCAGGGGCACACAGGTGGGCATGCCATACCGTATGTCGGACATGATTGGAACGACTGGTCACCAACACCACATGCACTATGAAGTTCAAACTGACACAAAACTGCATGATGCAGCGGCCAGTCAGACTCAGGGCTTGTTGAACTCAGTCCTTTGGTCACCACCTTGCCATGGCAGGGAGTGTTTCCCGGAAAGAGTGACCACACTGTGGCAATGCTGCACTCAGAAGGCACCCAAAAAGCTTGCTGCGCACAGCAGTCGCACCTGGACATCAAGCACCCTGGCCCTGCTGCCTGATCTTGAAGATCAACAAACTTAGTAAGAGCGCCAGTATGCCAGTGGCATTGACGCATACTGCTCGTTGTTGACTGGCAACGCAGGCAGCGATGGCTCGACGGCAGGTGCACGCATCTGGGCCATGGCAGATCGCATGCGGGGCTGCAAACGCGGCGCTGTTGCAGAGAACGTGTACGGGCCCTTGCCCGCCAGCTGGAGGGCTGCAGACTACTTCAATGGCTGGATGAATTCGTCAGGTCACCGGGCCAACATCCTGGGCCCTGCCTACACACACATGGCTGTGGCCCTGGGAGGCAGCGGCAACAACATGTATGGGACCCAGGTGTTCTCAGAGTGCAGGCATTGATCTGGTTGCATCCACTCATCTCAAGTTGAACTTCTTCTAGTTGAACGAAGCCAGCCTTTCATAGTCATGCTGGCACTCGGTGTCAGCAGAAGCACCACATAGGCTGGCAAGCCACCCGAGGTGATTCTGCCTCACATCACGGTAATGCCATTGAATGCTGTGGGTTGGTAGCCGCAGGGCCTGACCGACTGGTCAATGCCTTCGAGTGATTGATCACTCCGAGGCTGCCAACTTCAGTTCAAGTGGGTTAAGTTGACTCACAAGTTGCGGCTGTCGCATTACTTGATGAAATGACTTTGGCCCGAATGATTGTTTGATGAAGCAAAGGGAGCCACCAGTGAGCCGCCAGTGAGCCTCATGTGCCACTTGCAGTCACTGGCAGTCGAGCTCTCAGAGTGTGCTGGATGACCGTCATACAGTGTCTTCCTGTGTTTGTCAAACACCAGCTCGCGTCTGACATAGCAGCTGACTCATGAGTGAGCTGCGGCAGCACTGCATAAGTGCTCCTGCAGCTCCGAGCTGGCTTTTGCCGAGTAAACTGACAGATCAGGCCTTGGCTGGGCTGGGCAGAATGACCGTCTGATCACACCCACAACTAAACTACTAGTCTGAGTGTGGCAGGCATCATGCTTGGCTCAATCAGAGTTGCACCATGGCAGCTACGGGCAGACCATTAGACATTACAAATCTCTACTGGATTGTGACGGAGTCCTTTGTGCCAAACAGGGCAAGGATGCATCCAAAGTGCCGGTTGGTTGGCGAGTCACGGTGGCTTGTGAGAATATTGGTCTTGGTTGCCTGTCCATCATTTTGTTCCTAAAAGTCGAAGCTACATGTCATGGTCCTGTGGTCATTGTTGCATGTGGTGGAAACATGATTGCATGGCGGGAAATGGAGTGCATGCTTTCACCGAAGCTTCCGCAGTGTTTCAGCGGCAGCTCCAGTCCTGCTGTGTGGGCGGTGCTCACAAGAGCTGCTGCACTCTCGGCAACTGACTGAGCAGACAACTCCTGTCGAATACTGCTCTGCACGGTGCAGAAGGTGCATCCGATGTCAGGTACTCTGGGCCAACCACTCTGCAGCATCAACTCCACTGGGGCCATGCACTGTGTCAACTGCAATGCCAGCTGACTAAGCTCCGAGCTCCGAGCTGAGTCAGCTTGCTCAGCTGAACCTGTTTACTTGGCTTAGCAGTCATCACGACCAGCCCCATCCCAGCAAGCCACACCGTGAGCTGCATTTCCTGCTCATAGTGCATCCACAGACTGTACAAGAGCAGTCAGCTGTCACACATAGTGGCAGCATATGGGCAGTACAGACATGCCCAAGTGGTTCCCATGCTGGCATGCCAAGGAGGGTGAAGTCTCCGGTGCTGTATGCCATGCTAGCGGCAGGTGGTGCATACCTGTTGGCAACAGGTGCAGCAGGCAGCTCCACCACCGCCAAACCACCATGCAGGGTCCCACACATGTTCAGGCCATGGGTGATTGAACGGTACCAAACAGGTGTCACCAGCTCTGCAGCTGGGATGGAGACATTAATCACAACATCACAACGCCCGCATCGGCAATGCCTCAGTGTTGCAGTCACCCACAGACGGAATGACCAGGTTTCGCTGTTGGCTGGCACGCCCTGCGATGGCAGTAGGCCATGCACAGCCATTGGTCAATGACAATGCCGCACATCACACTTCTGGTCACACTCACAAGGCCTTCAGACCCCCACCCACACCGCATGCACATGCAGAGCACATTCAGGACGCACTGGCTGTGCCTGCTCCAATTGGGTGGTGACACATAAAGGTCGCGCATTGCTGTCACACATCCACATTTCACACATGTTGCAGACAGGAATGGCAAGTCTCGCCACAACGTAGCACCATCAAGCATCCCCCTGACTCTGCGCAGAGTCAGCATCAGATGCCAGCAACAAGCAGCAACACACTTGGTGCTGTGGCATGTATTGCCCACAATCTCCTGCATCTCTTACACACCAAGTCATACATACAATCTTGCATTATTGCCTGGATGAACTCAACGCGGCACGCTTGGCACACACTTCGAGGCGCAAGCCTTCAACAGCGTGCGAAGGGCATGCCGCATGCTTGACCTGCCAGGGTCCTTTGGGCACAAAAGCACCCACCTGTGCTGGCCTTGTGGGACAACACAGATTGTCCCAGCCTGTACAGACTGTGTGCAGGCAATGCGTTGGCAGCAGCACAGCACCACTGCATGCAGAACCAGGTGTGGGCTCAGACACCCCAACCTCTGGGGGCACTCAACACAGGTCACACAGAAAACCAGCATCAATACAGCGCACTGCATGGCAGGCCCACTAGTGCAGCATGGCTGCAAGCAGTCCACTGCCTACCAACAGCCCGGTGTGCTGTACAGGCGCAGGGGTCAGGGGTTGCAGCATGAACACGGCAACAATAACAAAGCACAGCCACCCTGGCACCTGCACTGTGTGCTTGACAACAGGTCAAGTGCTTCCTGCTGCACAGGCTGCAGGCAAAGGATGGCCAACACACACTTGCACTGCCCGTGTCAACACACAGCAGCGACAAGGCGCCAATGCGTCAACACGTCAACATGTGGCATGCAGCATCACACAGCGTCAAGCTTCCGTGAACTCGACGGTGACGCTGGGCATGCCCTCAAGTCGTGCGCCTTGCCATGGCGAGGCCTGCTGCTTCTGCGACTGCGAGGGCGAGGCGCTCCTGCCGCTGCAGACCTTTTTGTAGATGGCGTAGTAGATCACCAGTGTGTATGCCTGGATCACTGTAAAGGCGCCAAACAGCAGCGAGGTCAGGATGAACTCGGGGGCATACCTGATGGCTGTCATGCCTGCAAACGCGTAGATCATGTAGGAGATCACGACTGTCTGGAACAGGCGCGTGAGGATGTACCAGGCGCAGGCGACCTGCAGCGTGACCCGGGTGAAGGTCTGGTTCCACCTGAGGCGGTACGCGAGCAGCGCGATGTACAGGGGCGCCTCATGGCATGCGAAGAGGTCCAGCACGACGCCGATGCCCAGCACTGCGGTGTTCTGGGTCCAGACGGCCATCACGACGATCAGGAAGAAGAGCTGGTGGTGGACGATCAGGAGCCAGCTGCGCTTCACCACACCCCTCACACACGCCTCCGCGAGGTACAGCATCGCCCGGGACGCCAGGAACAGCCCAAAGACGATCGTCAGGTGTGACGACACAAAGTAGTCGCCCGTCCAGGCCTTGAACAGCGCGATGAACGCGAGGGCGGTCTGAGGGATGAGCGACACGCTGAACAGCACAGCGTAGACGCTGTGCTGGCATGCGATGAGCTGGTCGGCTGCGCTCAGGGTCCTGTAGACCGGGCTGAAGGGTGTGAGGACCGCGGCGTGCATGAAGATGAACAGGGGTGCGGTGTTGATGATCACCAGCAGCAGTAGCTTGACTGTATGGAGGCCAAACAGCTGGTCCCACACCGTCTTGATGTCTGCCATCTGCTGGTTGACCTCGCCAAACTGCTGCATATTGGCCCAGCCCCAGGAGGGCTTGTCTTTGGCTCCAGGAAGGATCACCTCAGAGCCCATCAAGGTGATCATGTCTGCTGCACGTGCAGACAGGGGGATCGCCGGGCAGGTCGTGGGGTCAGCAGACGCCCACTGCGTCTTGAAGGCGCGCGCATGCTTGGCCCTGCAGTTGTGCAGCAGGCCCAGGATGTCCAGACCAGAGTCTGAGCCCTTCACCGCCGCCTTATACAGAACCTGGGGGTAGCACAGGCACCTGCAGACAGGGCAGCAACAGTGGCGGCAGCATAATGAGGACGTTGCGTGCGACATAAACAGCTGTCACGGGGTGGGCTGGGGGCGTGGACGTCCGCCATGGCTGAACTGCACGGCAGCAAAGGCTCAACATACCATGTTGTTGCTTGTCCCCTTGTCTCATCATAATGTGCAATCTGACATGCAGCTGCTGTGCTTTGAAGGCCGCAAAGCGGCACTGGTGCATGGGTGGGGGTGGCGTTGGCTGCATGAAGGCCTGCATGACAATCAGCGTCACTACAAGCCCAAGCCATGCATACAGCTGCCATGCTCTGCAGGTGTGACCATCTTTGAGCGAAGGCAGCATCCACAGCTGCCATGAAGTGCTGCCACTGCTGAGCGGTGCAAACGCAGCAGGGTTCTGGTGCCTGTTTGTGCCAGCTGGCAAGTAATTGGCTGAGCTGTAGTTGCTATCAAGAGTTGAGTTGACTTGACGCGTGATGTCTGCTCAGATGGCACCTAGATAGAAGTCACCACAAGCAGCCCCCAGCTGCAGTGCCACTGGTACATGGGAGCAGGCGCTGCTTCCCAACACACGACCATCAGTTGGTGGCTCTTCAGGAAGCAGCCTGAAAGGTATGAGCATAGCACTCAGAGTGTTTTGAGCCCCTGAAGGATGCAGCAGAAGGCACTTACGCATAGCTGGGGCTGCTGGGGTTGGCAAACACATCGTCCAGCCTCTGGCAGCAAGCTGCTGTTGCTCCTGGGACTGCACAGCTGGCAAATGCTGCCCGCACGGCAGGTGTGTTGCAGTTCACTTCTGGGTGGCTTGGTAGGTCCTTCACGCTGATTGCATGTGCTCCTGCAGGGACATCAAGCAGAGCAGCACGTGTGTGAGTGATGTTGTCAGGAACTCAGAGTGAAAGCGGCCGTCAGCAGCAGCACGCCACTGCGATGACACAAACACACGATATAAGCTGGAATCTGCATTTCAAGCGGGTCGAAAATATGCTCCACACTGGCGTGCAGCGAGGCAAGTCCATGCGGATGATGCGGAAAGCCCAGCATGGCTGCGTATCAACACAAACGCAAGTCATGTTACCATAAATTTAGCAATAGAATACCTATGATGCTGCATAAAGCCACTGCAGCAACCAGCAGTAGCCAATGCCTTGTCCCCGCCATTCTATGTGCTACCGTCGGTGCGCCGCAGTCAAGGACCACTTTGAAACAATAATTGCATTATAAATTGGAGATCTACAGATGCTCAGGACTTTTCGTGTGCTCCAGACGCCTGCCAAAACTCAGCTCAGTCACTCCGGAAGCAGCAGAAGCGCACAGAGGTGCCTCTTAAGCGCCTTACAGAGGCTCAATGTTCATATTGGTTTGATGCATAGGGAAAAGTCACACTAAGGTTGCGAAAAACATTCTATGCGGCTCTGAGCGGCATGACATGGTAATGTCTAGAAACGCACACCCGTCTTGCCATATCCGGCTTACAATGCAACAATTACTGCTTCTTTCGTACATAACAAATTGTTGGGTGTTATTCTATCAATTTTTCCGGCCATATCCAGCCACATGAGGCGTTGACCAGCACCATGATTCCCTGATCCATGCAGAGGGCCCTCAGCAAAGCGACTTTTTGAAGCTTCTGTTGCATCAATATAGAATCAACTGAAGGGCTTCATGCCCCTTATAAGTGGCGTGGGCGTCAACTCCCAGGCATTGATTGATCAAAGCAGTGCCCTCTCATCTGTGCACAATGGCTTGTCAGATACCAAGTGAACCATCCTCATGTCGAGCTGCCACAACTCTATGATGATTTGCTCTGCTTTTGGGGCTTGTTGATGCCGCATGACTCTGTTGTATGGTCCTATAGATGTTGCACACTCCCTATCAGGGTCCCTTGGTAACACTTTTTGGTAAGGGGTTTGGGTGCTTCATGGCAGCACAGACCACAACAGTGCTCACACAGATGCTGCACTGACTCCTGGTTGTCACAACTAAGATGCAACACACAGTTGGGATGCAACACAGCAGAGGCGGCACAGAACTGCTCTGATTGGTCGCTCACAGACCCACAGCAGCCTAAGCCTGCGCACTCAACCATTTACAGGGCCCTCCAGCAGACCTGCTGCTCACACCAACAAACAATCGACACACAACCACTCAAGCCCCTGCACGCGTTTCCAAGGCCAGTCGCTACCTGCAACCGCATGGCTTGCGTTTGCCACTGAGAAACAGGCACCGGCCCCAACTTCCACACAACTGCATGCAACGACATCCCCTACTGAGACCATGCCAGCCGGATCTTCAAGAAGGCCGAGTTCAAGGTTACAAAGTGACTTCGGCACAGCAAACCCACCCACGACACTGGAGCCAGCCCAGCAACTCACTGCACTGTTCACTGGCAAACCCCCCAAGAGCTGGCAAACACCCAAAAGAGCTGGCAAACCCCCCAAGAACAAACCCCCTGGCCCTCAGCACTGCAGGCCGCACCCAAGCTACTGCTGCTCCCCACCAGCCCCAACCCCGTCGTGCTGCATGTCATCATCATCATCAGCAGCCCCATGCATCAACAGGGCCCCTGCCTCACCAGCAGCACTCCCCACAGCAGCACCCCCCGCTGCAGCTGCTGCTTGGTGTAAGCTGGCAGCCCCTGCTGCTGCTGGCCCACCTATGTCTGCTACAGAGTGCTGCAGCACCTGCTGCTGCTGCTGCTGCTGCTCAAACTGCCTTGCAGGCTCGGGAGCATCCGGGAGCACAGGTGACTCCAAGGGAGCAGCAGCAGCAGACACAGCTGCAGCCTTCTCCTGCTGCGGCTGGATGCTGCCAGCCCCTGCCTCCGCCCCATCTGCAGCAACCCCTGCACCCTCCTGCACTGCTGCTGCTGCTGCTGGGGGCGGAGTGCCATGCCTGCCTGCACCTGTCATCTTGAGTTTGATCTTGGGATGGAGGGCCTTGGGTGGCGTTGCTGACCGCTGCTCCTGCTTCACGCCCACTGCTGCCCCATCCACCTCCATTGGCTCGCCCCCTTGTGACCCCCCTGCAGCCTCTGCATCTGCGTCAGCCCCGCCCGCTGCCCCTGCGGCCGCAGCGGCAGCGCTGTCTGCTGCTGCAGCTGCTGCGACGACCTCCATGCTGCTGCGCCAGTCCTCCATCTCTCTTTCAAAGCGCGTCTTGTCCTCCTGTGCTTTCGTGACAAAGGGCGCGCGCTCATCCTCGGTCGCCTTTGACCAGCGCTCGCCGATCAGGCGGGAGATGTCCTGCGGTGCTGCGTTCGCGCCCAGCTCCCCACGCAGCGCTGCCCACTGCTCGGCTGCAAAGAAGTTGAAGGCCGTCTGCAGCAACAGTATCATGCAAGGCGAGGCAGCGGGTGAGGAGGGTTGAGTGCGCACGACACACATCAGAGCAGAGCAGAGCGGGGCGGCAGCACAACATGCACGAGAAACACAGTGCAGATCAGGTCAGGGCCGTGCTGGGGTATGGCAACGAGGCCTGCCTGAGGTCAAACACGCGTGTTTGCAACCTGAACCCTGATGCAGCACGCACCAATAATGAGTGGAACTGCTGCTGCATGTGCTGGCAGGTTTGATAGGCACACAGACAACACGCCATGCCACACAACCCCCTCACCCCGGCAGTCAACCCTCCAGCAGCACATCAGCCACAAAACCCCAGATCCAAACACGACAGCAGCACACCAGCCACACCCACCTTTGCAGACTTGGGCTTGTTGGCCAGTGATGGGTCGTTCGGCTCCCGCAAGCTGCGCCTGCGCTTCGCCCCCTTGTTACCGCCCTCCTCAAACCCAGCTGCCCCTGCCTCGCGCTTGCTGCCGCCGCCTGCACCACCTACCACCTTGCGTCCCCCGCCTGCTGCTGCATCCCCCGCAGCCGACTCATCCCGCTTGATGCCGCCGCCGCCGCCGGCGCGGTTTGCTTGCTGGGCGCTGCCGCCCGTACCAGTGGGGCAGTACAGCACGCCGCCAAACTGCATCCCGCCCACAGTGACGCTGACAAAGTAGCCGCAGTCAAAGCGGGCCTCCACCCTGCCAGTCACTGGTGCCCCCGTCATATCCCTGCGGTGCCTGCCGGCCTTCAAGAAAGCCGTCAGCTCAGGGGTCTTCCCAGGGGCCTGCACTGCGCTGCGCTGCTGCTGCTGGGGCGGCCGGCTGCGGGGCTTGGGTGCAGCTGCTGCTGAGCCGTTTGCCACAGGCTGCGTGCTGCCGGCGCGGCCTGGGGACGCTGCTGCTGCAGCAGACCCCGCTCCACCTGCTGCCAGCAGCGCTGCTGCAGCTGGCTTCCTGGGGCCCCCTATTGCAGGGTCGATACGGTTCCCCTCGTCCCCACTGCCAGCGTCGCTGTTGCCCTGCTCGTCAGCCCCGTCCTCAAACTCCCCTGCTGCTGCCGCCGCTGCTATGACAGAGTCGTCTAGCCCCGGACCAAAGCGGTCCTGCGCTGCAATGAGGGCAGCGAGGCTGGGTCCTTTCCTGCGTGCGGACCGGGCGCGCCCTGCCGCGCCGTCTCCCGCTGCTGCGTCGCCGTCAGCAGCCGGCTGGCGGTGTGCTGCTGCTGTTGCGGCCTGCAGTGCTGCTGCTGCTGCGAGCTCAGGGGGCTCTGCCAGGGGCTGCCCTGCGGCCCCGTTGAAGTAGATCTGCTCAAAGTGCCACAGCAGCTGGCTGTAAATCTTGCGGATGGCTGCAGTGTTGACCTTGGCGGGGAAATTCATGGGCTTGATCACGTCCTGCAGGCATGAATGCAGCCATGAACACACTCAGCATCCACATGAACGCAGCTATGAACCAACACCTGGGCTTGGCTGGGTCAAGCAGTTTTGGGGCATTGACCACTGAGGCCCAGGTGTCTTGCCTTGACACAGCAGCAATTGCACGCACAAACACTGTTTACTGCAGCATTCATTGGTCTTGCTGCAATGCTATCAAGACCAATGACTCACAACGGGAACACGCTAGTTGCTGTCCAGTAGACTCACCGGCCACCTGCCCTGCTCTGTGACTGCCACTGCACCACCAAGCTCAGTAGTGCACCTGTACAGGCGCTGCAGGTCAAGGTCCTGCCCAGCAGCTGGAAATCCAAGCAGTAGGCAGAGGGGCAAGAAGGAAAAGGGCAGCGGCACAGGAGGCAGGGCATGATTGAAGCCAGCGCAGAAGCAGTGTGCAGTGTCGAGGTGCCAGGGCGCAGAGTGGCAGCACCTACACAGCAGGCAAATACACAGTGCTGCCTCCCAGCAACTACAAGTGCGACCCCTCATATGACATGGATGACGGGAGCAGTTCACAAATGGACACCTGCTGCTGCTACAGTGGGCTGCTGCCCGGCTGTGGGTCAGTTTGATCTTGAGCATGCTGCTGGCAGCCCAGGTGGAGTGATGGCCTGCGCCCCACATAGCCCAGCAAAACATGTTGCAATGAAACTAGCAACCCTTATGCCGATCGAATGTGCAACTGGCTTAGGCACAAGCTGCAAGTTGCCTGGGCCCACAGTAGCAGCTGCTGCTGGTGCCAGGTGCCTGCACTGTCGGCAACGCACCCGTTGGCACCCGGAACTTCGTCGGACGCCACAGCTTAGGCCCAGCATCTTGCAGTTTCGTGCACAGGTCTTGCAGGAGGGCGAGAAACAGCTCCTTGTCCTCCAGCACTTTCTCGTGGGTTGACATTGGGGCTGGGTACTTGGTGTGCTCGCCTTCTTCTATCACAATATCATGCTCAGGTGCTGCAGGAGCCTCTGCCGGTGCTTCTGGAGCCTGCTCCATACCTCCCAGAGCTCGAGCTGCAATAGGCACCCCCTCTCACAACCAACCGCCGCACTGGCACGGGCACAAGTAGAAGCTGCTTAGGCCTGAAAATACTTGGCAAATGTCTGTCAACGCAATGGATCTCTGGTCAGGCCCGCTTGTGCCACGCGAGATACCTTGCCCAAGCAGCACCTCTGGACCCTGGTTTGGAGGTGTGAACAGGGACGCAGCAAAAGAAGCCATTGCTGTGTGCTGCCCACAAAAGCATAAGATGCAGCATTAAAAAAGAACTGAAGCAACCGTCGACGCTCTTGGCATCCTGACGAGCACCTGATCACGTGGGGAAGGCCTTGGCCTTCTTGGATTGGCAGCCTGTTTGGAGCTCAAGACCAGTCAGAACGTCGTTTCTAGCTGTAGTGTTACCCCTTACAGCCTCTACCTTCAGCAAGGAGCTGCAGCTGCACCTAGCTCAATGGTATCCAATGGTGCTGATCCAGAGCCACCCGGCCAGGGCCTTGTGGATTTTTTCACCAAGGCAGCTCAGCAGCGGTTTGTCATCCCAGCAGATGAGGTGCAGCAGTTGCTGAAGCAGGCAGGATGCAGCATGGACACCCTGCTGCTGTCATTTCTTGACGAAGCTGCACATGATGCACGGCCCCCCATCTCCAACTACAAAGTGGGGTGAGCACCTGCATGCTCATGCGCTTCTGCGGCATTGTTTTAAATGCTTTGTTTGCTGTGCTCTTTGTTATGTCACCAAGGCAGTATGGTGCATCCTGAGCTTCTTTTCACCTGCACATGTGGCATTCAGCATCCAACTGAACAGCTGCACAGTTTGCAGCTGACGCAGCCACACCAGGCATTGGCATGCTGTGGCCACCTCCGTTGAACGGTTATGCACCAATATTCCCGCTCCTTTGTGCCTGTGGCAGGGCTGTGGGGCTAGGTGCATCAGGTGCTGTGTATTTTGGCGCCAACCTGGAGTTCCCAGGCAACCCCCTGAGCCAGTCTGTGAGTGCCACAGCCACAATAGCCACCGCAGCAGCTGAACTGTCACATGCACCACCTCTGCACCTAGTATATACATACAGTTGCAGCAGTTGCAGATGACTGCATGTGTGCCAGCAGCAAGGAGTAGATGTGCACCCACAACTGCATAACCCCACCCCGCACTCCGAAGGTACACCTGTGGTTCACCAATTCTGCTGGGCAGGGTGACCTGCCCACCACTGCAAAGTGGTTTAACCTCGTGTGGG
>QAXK01013487.1:0-11844 GCA_004335735.1 Chlorella sp. KRBP
AGCAGCAGCAGTTGCTGCGGCAGCGGCAGCGCCTGTGTTACCCAAACCGCCAGCAGGCCCTTTGGCAGCCAGGCTGTTTGCTGCGCCTGCTGTCAGCTTGCCTTGTGGGGTGGGTAGCCTGTAGATCTCTGGCTGTGCTGAGCGCTGGGGCCAAGGCAGGGCTGAGGGGGCCTCAGGCACATACTGGAAGTAGATGGTGCGGTTCTCTCGCAGACACCTGCCAGCAGGCAGCAGGAAGCCGGAGTTTCAGGCATGCCAAGGTGTGGAGCTGGAAGGCCAGCATGTACAGGGTAGGGCACATGTCACCAGAGGAACAGCAAAGACAGGGAGCTGACGTGATGTAATACGCAGGGCTGGGCATGCTAGCTATGCCAGCTGCATTGCCGAGTATGATGATCAAGCTGTGATAACCCTTGAAGCAGACCCCACCAAAGGCTGACAAGCTTACTTGCACAGTACATATGCTGCCTTCTGCTCCAAGGTTGCCTGCAGGCCTAGCCTCCTGGCACTGTCAATTGCACCCAGCGTAGTACTTGGGTCAATGAGCCGGGCCCTGTCGTAGCCCAGGTCCTGCAGCTGCTCACACAGGTTGGTCCCCAGCTGTGCCAGTGCCACAGCCTGCCCTGCCTGGTTGCTTGATAGGGCTGTTTCTGAGGCACAGATGCAGGCCAGGCAGTAGCAGTGACCCAGCTGGTACTGCATGTAGGCTGCAAGCTGCAGCACAGGCTGTGCTGCCAGGGGCCAGTCCTCAGGGAGTTCAGCAGACAGGATGCGCTCAAAGCCAGCCATGCGGCTGTTCTTGACTGGGGTGCTGCTGCCGTCTGCAGCTGCAGCCGTCTCTGCTGGTGGCTTCTCCACTGGGGGCAGGAAGTTCCAGGGCAGGTTGTGTGCCTTTGCTGCTGCCTCCAGAGCCTCATAGGCCTGGCCAAATAGCATGGCTGTGTCTGTCGCCATTGCGGCAAGTGTGCTGCCCTGGTAGTCCAGGGCCACAGCACGCTGCAGCATCAGGCTCTGAGGGCAGGGTGCAAGCAACAGCATCAGCAGAGAGCCAGTCAGTTGGTCAAACTCTGGACAATGCACTGTGTTTGCTTTGTTCAGAAGCTTCGCAGGCCACAAATCTGCAGGCAAATGAAAAACACAGCTGGTGCTTGAGGTTGCACTGATGCCTCAAGAACCAAAACAGTGTAGGCCGCACCCCCACTCACCTGTGCTTCTCCCAGGGCAAAGAGGTGCAGGGCTGACACCAGCTCCCTGCTGAGGTCCCCTCCGCTGCTGCTCGCATCCAGCTGTGGCAGCAGCTTCCTGCGCAGCTCCTCCACAGTACCTGCAGCCTGGCAGTACAGCTGGTACGCCTCCATGGCTGTAGCTGAGTCAGCACCACCCTGTGTCATGACCAGGGAGCCAGCTTTGGCCAGCTTCCATGTTGTAATTGCCAGCAGCATGTTGGCAGCTTCAGATGCAAACCCAGTGGCCGCTACATCGGGCTGGTGTGCGGATGCTGCAGCCACAGCTGCTGCAGCGGCTTGCTTTTTGCGGGAAGCTGGCCCAAACCACTTGCTGCCTTGTCCTGAGGTGCTGCTGCTGTTGGCGCCGCTGCTGCTGTCAGTGTCTGCAAATGCTGAGAGCGGTAGAATGTAATCGAACCAGCTGCAACTCAGTACTGAGGGGGCTGCTGCAGTGGTGTCCTGCAGAAATAAAGTACACAATTGTGTAGCCAACATGTTGGACATCCTGTCAGCAACCTACAGCTGACAGCACACCTGCTGATATACCTATCAGTACAGGCTGGGTCAAGGGGCTGGGGACCACAGTGCTTGCCACACATACACATACACATGCGCATGGTGGGCTAAACCTGCCTGCCGACCGCACATCTCACTTTGGCTGAGATCTGCACACACCAGAGGCGTACCTGGTTGGCATGCTGCTCCACAGCACCAAGCTCCACCAAGAGGCCAAGGTACCTACAGGTCCGCAGAGGCAACGGTGACCAAGATCAAGTCTCCTCGAACCTGCACGATGCAATGAGGCACTGCGACCACCCTAAACGTATGTATCGGACTTAAAATGATTTTTTTTGCGATATTGTGTCTTTGTCTGACACATTACCTGGTCTGTGCTGTTGTGACTTCAGCTGGACTGCTGCTGGTGGTCTGTAGCAGATCCAAGAGCTGCGAACGTGCCCTAGCGAGGTCTCTGAGGTGGTTCGAAACATCTGTAAAAGATCCTGCTGCGTTACAGCCTTGTGCGGCGTCAGCCAGACATGCCTCTGCAGCCGTGGACCAACCATCGCTCATGTCAGGTGGTTGCTCAGCCTTGAGGGGCAGGTCACTGAAGACATAACTCTTGACCGTCTCTTGTAATTTGCCCTTTCCCATTTCACTACGCTTCTGGACCAATGAGTCGGCAACCTTCGAGGACTGTAGCTGAGCGGGATGTTGAGCGCTCGGAGAGTGTCACGGACGCTCACTGCAAGAAGTCGTTCCAACAGTCAATAGACATGCATCTTGAAGCTTCTTCAGGAACAAGTGTCGCAACTGCGACACCGAGCTATTGACCTTCAGCCGCGAAGTCTGACCAGCCTCAGAAAGGGCGGTCGACAGCAGGGCGGTGACCGAACACAGGCTTAAGACATCAGAACACCACCTGTTCACACAATAAGCACACACGCACGACACCTTGGCTGACCGAGTTCAACGGGTTCACTTGCTTGCACACCCCACTGGGCACTGTGCCAAACTCATACTGCTCTGCAATGGCCTCATAGTCCACCACCAGCCCGGAGATATATGTAGGGTGGACGAAAACATGCCAACAAGACATATGGCTCGGTGTGCGAACAAATGAGGCAGTCATTGGCGACAATTCACAGGGCGCCAGCCCGGCAACAGTACTTCACTCACGAGACACTCTGCAGCTACATGTACATGCCCACGCCCTAGCTGAGGAACCCCCTACCTAAAGGCTGCAGGGTACACAGCAGCACAAGTGCAATCACTCAGTGTGTTGACCCAGTACACAGCAGAGCAGGGCCCTACATGCCCCTGGCCTGCATGGCCAGGTTGAGCATCAGGTTGAACACCTCCAAAGCCACCTCGGCATTCGGGTGTATCAGGTCAAACAGATACTGCTGGCCCTCCATGAACCTGCTGGACACAGCCTCATAATCCACCAGCTGCAGCAGCATCTGGTTGGCAGCAGCCTCAGCAGCTGCATTCAGCTGCTCGATGAAGTAGCGTCGCCCCAGGTAGGGCTTAGACATGTGCCCAGTTGTGACATCATGAGCAGGCAGCATCGTGGTGTGAGTCAGCCACACCTGTGCCTGCATGGCCACAACGACAGCACACACACATACACCACCAACAGCAGGGCAGCAGCAACAACGATCAGCAGGGCAGTCTTGTGCAGACAGGCATGCCTGGTGTGCGCTTGGATGCAGCTTTTGTGCCAACGCGCTGGTCAATAGGGAACAGCATGATGCCCAATGTCTATGACCGCACGCATGACGTGCCGTTGCTGCCATGCCAGCTTCGGCGGCCCGTTCACCCATCACCATCACCATAACCATAACCACCACCATTGCATGCCTTGGCCCTTGGCAGTTCTGACACGCCCCCCCCCCCTGCACCACTTCCAACCACACATGCCTCACCTGTGGCAGCTGCTGCTGGCTGTAGCGCACCACATCTGTGAAGTTTGCCACCCAGCCCTGCAGCAGTTTCTTGCTGAGCTCTGGCCCCTCCAGCTGCTGCCTGTCATGCATCCACAACCGTGCAACATCCCACAGTGCACTGGCAACACTGACCACATGTGGGGGCTGGCCAGCACCTGCATACTCCTCCCACATGGCAGCAGCTGCCTGGATGCGCGCTGCATAGTTCTGGGTGAGCCCCCTGCAGGCAGCAGCATCAAGCACGCGCATTGTTGTATACTGTGTAGCACCAGACGTATGGAAAGCCCTGTACGGTACAAGTGTCGCCGCAACCGTTCGCCCAAGCTTCTTCAGTTGCCAAGGCTGCTTGGTTTCTGCGTACTCAGAGATCATGCGATGCAAAGAGCACACTGCCAGCCAGCTTATACCCTACGATGAACACCGTTGACATTTTTGAGTCCCAGGACACCTCAACACACAACAGTTGGGGGCCATGACCATCAGGACCACTTGAACATGTAGACCGTCTCCATATGGTCACCAAGCAGCATCCCACCCTCACCTGTGGAAGGGGCCTGTAGGGTGCACACCAGGGAAGTAGCTGCTGGCCAGCTTGAGGGGGACACCCTCAGGCAGCTGACACGTGTGGAATGCATACGCCGTGACAGTCAGGTTGCTGGGCCCTGCTGCAGGGCCTGCAGCCAATGATGCAACGGGGTCACTGGGGCTGTGCCTGCTGCCACCTGCTGGCTGCTGTGCAGCCTCAGCGCCCCCGCTTGATGGGTGCATGTCCTGCTGGGCCGCTGCGGTGGTGTGCTTCACACCATGCAGGTGTTCACACACATGCTGCACAATGTACCTGTCAACTGAGTCTGACAAGAGCAGTATGTTGACGTATGGCAGGGCCTGAGAGGCCGTGCTGCTGCCGCTGCTGTCACTCCCGCCTGCTGCTGCTGCTGCAAACATGGCCAGCCAGTTTGTCAGCTGACAGGCTGGGTCTAGCAGCTGCCACCTGGCACCTGCAGGTGCGTCAGACACCCAGGTGCCTGGCAGGGACCCGTAAGCACACCTGACCTGACCACTGCTGCTGCGACCACTGCTGGCATCACTGCTGCCTCCATCCTGGACTGGCCTCACCTCAATATCAACTGTGCTGCTGGCTGAAGAATACGGGGGTTGATCATTTTTGGAGCTCCTGCCTGAAACAGCTGTGGTGTAGGTTGTTGCCGTGCTTGTATTGCTGCTGTCGCCGAGGATGGTTGACTGTTGGGTTGTGACAGCTACAGGCTTGGCTCTGCCAGCTACAACCAGCACAAGAACAAATGCCAGAAGTGCATAGAAAAGGAACGCTGCTTTGCTTGAAGCCAGGTTCTGCAGGAGGGCACTCCAACTTGTTGGCTTCTTGAGCTGCTGTTGCTGCACAACCGCGAATGGCCGCAACAGCTGGGTAGCTTCTGGCTGCACACAGCTGGGCAGCAAGCTGGCCTGATTCAAGCTCTGAGGCGGGATGCTGCTCATAGCAGCAGTCCATGTGCTGTCTACAGGCAAGCACTGCCGCTGCTTTCCTGGGTTGGCCCCCTGTGTTGGCCCCAGAGCAAGCACGTGGCTGTTTCAGGCCACCAAATCCTGCATTTGCCGTTCTTGATAACTGAAATCTACGTCATCCAGCTTCTGCTGCGACAAGAGCCTACGACAAGGAGAGCAGAAAATGCTTGCACTGACAGTCAGGTGGGCCAGCAGCTATCTTGTAGTAGAACGGTGCCGCAGAAACATGAAAATGAAAAACAGGAGAAGAGTGACCTACAAATGGAAATCTGTGCCTTCAAGCTGACCTACAAATGGAAATCTGTGCCTTCAAGCTGTTATGCGGGACCGCTGGCGGGGCGGTTACCAACTGTCGGGCAAGGAACGAAGCGCAGGTATAGCTGACATTAGAGGCCACATAGACAGCTCCCAATCAGTCTGTGTCGATAATCTGGTTGAACAAGACAAGGCCAAGGCATATACCCCCAGTATGGAGGCCAAGATGCAATGACAGCACATGCAGATCATGCCAAACATTGTCCAGGCCAGGACTGCAGTTCTCACCTTGACCCATTGGCTAGGCGCAGACGAAGTCTTAGCTGTCTCATCCTGTACCCTGTGCTTTTCCTTGCCCTGGCTGCGATTCTGTGGGCAAAGCTGCAAGGCGTGTCCAGAATAGGACATACGTGAGTGCCTGTCTGAAGCTTTGGCACTATCTGCTGATCCACTCGCCAGGTTTAGCCCCTGACTGGCTGAAATCTATTGAAATTCCATCAGTGCAACCGCCAACAAGGCAACATGTGCTGCCCCATGTCTGCTGCCTGTGATTGGTGCACCAGCGCGTATAGCGCACCAAGACCAGCTGCAGCCCTACGCCGCCCGCCTCTCAAGGGTAACAGCATCAAGAAAATCAGCAGCAGCAGCATCACTGAGCAGCCGCAGGAGATGTCAACTCTGCGGCCCACGCTGGTGCGGCCAGTGGTCATCTTGTTTGGGGACAGGTGTGTGGGTGATGCAACCTGCACGGCCCTTGGAGCCTCTGCTCAAGGGTCCCTGGCCCTGCCTGACGCATCCCAGCAGAAACCTCGAGTGTTCACATGCTGTTGGTGCCTGCGCAAAGTTCACCTGACTGCCTCGATGTTGCTGACAACCTGATGCCCATGCTGTCTGTCCCGCAGCTTGACGCAGTACAGCCTTGACCCCGAGGGTGGCTGGGGGGCAGCACTGGCACACCACCTGCAGCGCAGGGTGAGGAACTTCAAGTGACCGGGGCTCTCTGTGAGATCTGCTGCAGCACGCGCCTGGTGCATGTGAGGGCTGTGCATGACTGCACAAGAGGCCGTCAGGACTCGACATCACCAGATGTCTTGAGTGTATGGCATGCGCTGTACCCCTAAAACTAGCATGCATCACATGATGCTCTGTTATGCCCTGTTCCCTGACCCCCATGACCCTGGCATCCGTCACTGCTGGTGCAGGTGGACGTGCTCCAGCGAGGGCTTGCGGGCTACAACAGCAGACAGTGCCTGGCTGTGTTCCAGCAGGTGCTGCAGCAGGTGTCAGGCAGGCAGGTGGCACTACTCACCATCTGGCTGGGCGCCAACGATGCAGCCATACCAGGCAGATCTGCGTGAGTATGGCCACTGTCCCAGCGCTGCCCGCAGTGTGAGCGGCAGTATGTTGCTGTGCTCCAGGCTGCGGCTGGCCAGCATGTGCTGGGCCCACACAACATGCAGTTGCCAGGCACTAATCCCATTGTTGGTGGTCCATTTCCCAGCTGCGTACCAGTCCACCAGTTGCTGCTGAGACGGTCCAAGCACCGACTGTGTGCAGGCACTGCCTGGCAGTCGTTGCCACCACACTGCTCATTGGCATTCCTCACATAAACACAGTGTTTGTAACTGCACTGCCTGTGCTGACCTCGCATGTCTGCTGTGTTGCTGCTGCACACATGCCTGCAGTGAGGCCCAGCATGTGCCTGTGTCAGAGTACCGCTCCAACCTTGCGTCCATGGTGACTGCTGCACGTCAGGCTGGCATCACCAACATCCTGCTGCTCACACCACCTCCTGTACATGACGAGGGGCGCATCAAGCACCAGCAGCAGGTGAAATGGGGAAATCTATGAGTCATCTGCCTGTGGCTGTCACATTTTACAGTGGCCAACCACAGGTGTGCATCTGTGCGCATCCTAGAGTTGTATGCAGCCAATTCAGCAATCCGCATCTGCTGCTGCACAAAGCCGTGTGTTTTTCGTGTCTGACCAGCCTGACCTGACAAATTCTGTCCTGCAGACTTGGGGCATCACAACCCCCGCCCTGCCAAACAAGAGCCTGGCCTTCACACAGCAGTACGCGTCTGCTGTGCTGGACCTGGGCCGTGATCTGGCGCTGCCAGTGGTGGACCTGTACAGCCGGCTGCAGTCAGTGCCAGGCTGGCAGACAGCCCTGCTCAAGGATGGGCTGCACTTCACAGCAGCAGGCAGCAGGGCAGTGTGGCAGGAGCTCAAGGCAACACTGGACACACAGCTGACACAACTCAGGTGAATGACGTCTTTTGCTGTCTGGCACATGCGTAGCTGCGAGTGTGTATTTTAGCGTCGTGGCATACCCTTGAGTGGGCTCCTCTGCAGCACAGCCTGGCAGGGTGTTGGCACCCATTGCAGTGTGCTGATGCTGTGTGTGCTGTGTGTGCTGTTGTGGTGCTGCCTGGCCTTTCAGCCCAGAGTCCATGCCTGTCCACTTCCCACTGTGGGATCAGCTGGATCATGGCAACTTTGAGCAGTACTGGCACAACAAAATGACCCAGCTGGCAGGCAGCACAGCTGCCCATGAAAGAACAGCAGCAGCAGGCGCAGGAACAGCAGCAGCAGCAGCAAAAGTGCCCGACATCCATCACCCAGGCAGTGATGTGATGGACTACGGCCAACCGACAGTTGTGCTGTTTGGGGACAGGTGAGTGTCGGCAACCTGACACAACCAGGACGGTCCCCAGGTCATGACCCGCCTCAGTGCAGGCGCTTTGAGACCGTGACTTCTGGTTGAAACCACGCACCACCTGGCATGGCATGCTGTCGCAGTGGGCAACACTTTGGTGCATAGGCTGCGCTAAAGCACAGGTAGTGTTGCAGAGCTCCTGTAGTTTGCGAGTATGTTGTGACTGTCTCTTTTGTGCCGATGCTGTCCCGCAGCTTGACGCAGTACAGCCTTGACCCCGAGGGTGGCTGGGGGGCAGCACTGGCACACCACCTGCAGCGCAGGGTGAGCATATGGCTTGCCTCAGTCCGAGGCAGCAGGGTGTGTATGACATGCACCTGTGCATGAGGCTGCTGCACGGCTGCACGGCTGCATGGCTGTCTTTGGGTCAAGATAGACTCACGCTGCTGCAGGTCTGGGTGGCAGCTATGGCTGCATTGGTGCATGCCAGCTTTTTGTATGATCTGCGGTGTGGGGAGCTGGCGTTGGAAGTTGCACTTGGCTGGCTGGGATGCACCGCTGTGTGTGTGTGATATCCAAATCTGCCCCCTTGGAAATTCTGTGGCAACACACTGTGTGTTGCTGTTGTCCTGCAGGTGGATGTCATCAGCAGGGGGCACAGCGGGTACACCAGCCGCTGGGGGCTCAAGCTGTTCCAGCAGGTGCTGCAGCAGGTGTCAGGCAGGCAGGTGGCACTGCTTACCATCTGGCTGGGCGCCAATGACGCAGCCATACCAGGCAGATCTGCGTGAGTTATTCCGCTGCTCTGGTCCCAGAGCTGTTTGGTGTTGTGCCTCAGCGTTGTTCCACAAGCTGTACAGGCTGGCCTTTGCTGTGTGAACTTGAGCACATGCTGACAAACACAATGCAAGGGATCATGCTGGAGGCTTTCAAACACAGGCCAGCCCACATGGTTGTGTTTGGTGCGGTGGCCCAAAGCCCTCGCAACATTGTCCATACTGGCAGTTGCCATCTAGTGTGCATGCACCTCCTTTATCTCCTGCTATGTTTCTTTGCCGCTTCTGCAAATGGTTGTTGCCTGCAGTGAGGCCCAGCATGTGCCTGTGCCAGAATACCGCTCCAACCTTGCGTCCATGGTGACCGCTGCACGTCAGGCTGGCATCACCAACATCCTGCTGCTCACACCACCTCCTGTGCATGACGAGGGCCGCGTCAAGCACCAGCAGCAGGTGTGCTGGCATGACCTCTGTTCCCTCACATGTGATGTTTGGCAGGCGTGTTGGCTGGATACCAGCAGCCAGCACACGCTGCAGAGGTGCAAGGCACTTGATGTGGCAGGAGTCCTTGAAGACCATCCCACTGTCCGTTGTTCACAGAGCGACTGCGCTGTGCCAGTATGTTTTGCGCTGCTCACGCAAGCTACCGGTTTCGCCACCAGGTCACCGTACTGATGCCACTGCCACATTGGTCACCGCAATCCCTGTGTGTATGTACATTGTCCCTGTTGTTTCTCCACAGAAGCTTGGCAATGACAAACCAGTAGAGCCTGACAGGACACTGGCCTTCACACAGCAGTACGCATCTGCTGTGCTGGACCTGGGCCGTGATTTGGCGCTGCCAGTGGTGGACCTGTACAGCCGGCTGCAGTCAGTGCCAGGCTGGCAGACAACCCTGCTCAAGGATGGGCTGCACTTCACACCAGCAGGCAGCAGGGCAGTGTGGCAGGAGCTCAAGGCAACACTGGACACACAGCTGACACAACTCAGGTGGGGTGCTCTGATGCAGACACAACGGCTGCAGCAAGCAGCTGTCTGGTGCACCCTGTTCAACAACAGTCAGGCCACTGCAGGCGTTCACTGTACAGCTCATGCATGCATTGCAACCATGCTCATCCTCTGTTCAGTCCGCCCTGCTGCTTGCCCTCGCTCGACCCAACCCACACCCCCAGACCCTCGTTTCGCTGTCTACTGCACTGTGCCACTGCACAGGCCTGAGGCGCTGCCTGTACAGTTCACGGAGTGGGATGACCCCAAGTTCAAGCAGCGCTTGCAGAGAGAGCTGCAGGACAACCCCCAGTCAGCAGCCTCTTGAAGCCTCACGTGTACTTCACTGTGCTGGTGTGTGCTGTAGACTGGAGTTCCAGCCCAGCCTGCTGCTTGCGCCAGCATTGCTGTGGGCAATAGCAGTATCAGCAGCGCTGCTGATGTGGCAGCAATCTGACTGTGTGTACCATACTCCTGATGGTACAGGCATGTACCATCAGAATGGCACGAGAGAGCAATTCTCTCTCATATGTGCAACCCGTTAATTTCTCCATGATTATTAAGGGAATCTAGACCGATCTACTAGACCACACTGTGGCAGCTGTAACAGGGAGCTTGGCGTCTGTGTTGGCCCCTAGGATGGATGGATGCAAGTTCCGTAACCTGCTGCACCCCAACAACTCAGAGGGGCACTTACAGTCAATGGCGGTTGAAGCCTTCGATGACTTGGCCCACCAAAACCTACAATCATGCAACCTGTTTGTGTGGGGTGCCTTTCAACGTGTCTGTTTCCTGCCAGGCTGGCTGGTGCAGCCACGTGGGCAGCTTGACGAGTTGCAGGTTATGTCGCCTGCACGCTGGTCGAAAGCCGCAAATTAAACTCAGACGGGAAATCAAGCTGATGCATTGATTGAGTAGGTGTGGGCGCGCTCATCGGGCGTGGGCACCCAACTGCAACAACAGAGTTGAGATGTTGCAGGACACGTCTGAGTGCTCAGTCATAGTCAAAATAGTCTGCACAGTGTAGAATCACTGAGCATTGCATAAGAGCGCAATTACACATGAGACCGCACGCCCGGTCGACAGGCCCAGTCCCGCACCTGCTACTGCTCAATTGCCGTCTTCTGGTGTTCGGTAGTGGCCAGGAAGAATCTTTGTTACCTTAGAAACGCACATTTAATATCAACGTGACCGTTCGAGATGTATGCGGGACACACTTGTTGTCAACGCCACAGACAGCAGCAATAGGGGGTGAGGGGTGATTGCGATGCTGCACACTCCTGCGGGGTGTTGTGGGCGGCACATGACGGTCTCTCAGTGTCTTTCTGGGAGCCTGGCACGGCCACATTCCCTGAGGTGCAGCTCGGGCAGGCCGGCAGCAACACCAGCAGCAGCACCCAGGCCTGCAACGGCAGCTGCAAGACTTACAGCAGCAGCAACGGCAGGGGCTGTTGCTGTCAATCAGTCCTCTAGCCTTGTGAATCTACAACCAAGCAGTAGCACCAGCCCTGCGGATGCCACTGCTGACAATGTGGACAGGAGAGGTGCTGACGCTGGCAGCAGGGGCACAGGGCAGCCTGAACAGAGATCCAGCAGCGGCAGTGACAGCAGCAGCAGTGTCGTCAGGCGTAGTCGCCGATCTATTGCAGGTGAAGAGGACCAGCACCAAAGTGAAGCTGGCAGCAGTGTTGCATCAGCGGCGCCTCTGAACCCCAGCTTGCTCCCGCCCAGGCCTTGGGCACAGTCAGTGCTGGAGCAGGCAGGTGGGGTGACCACTGCTCCTGCAGACACTAGTGCTACTGCAGCCACCTCTGCAGCTGCTGATGCTGTCAATGATTCAGTAAGCGCAACAGCAGGTGCTGCGGCCGCAGCAGCGGCATCGCATGCAGAGCCCAGTGCGCCATTTGTAGCCGCAATACTTACTGCGCAGCGCAAGGGGACAAACAGCACCAACGCCAGCAGCAGCAGCA
>QAXK01013504.1:0-11737 GCA_004335735.1 Chlorella sp. KRBP
TGGTCCCTTGTGCTGGGCACTCCCAAGAACAAGGCGGTCTGGAACAGTGCTTGGCAGCTGGAGAAGAAGCGTAGCACGGTGCTCCCACCCCCCTACTACAGGGGTCAGTGCATCGCATGCCCCGCAGGATCCGCACCAACTGCTGGCAACACTCAGTGTGGTGAGTCACACACAAGTTTGCATAGGATTGTCAGGCCTGCCCTGCGAGCTTTGTTGACCTACTGACACTGCTTCTATTCAAACCCATGTCTGCCAGGCTGTTGTTTATACCCATGTCTGCCACACTGTCGTTTATACCCATGTCTGCCAGACTGTTGTTTATACCTATGTCTGACACCTCATTGCCCAGTGCCGACCATGTGGCACGGCTGGCAACCATACCAACCACTGCTGCTGCTGCTGCTGCTGCTGTTGCTGCTGCTGTTGCTGTTGCGGTTGCTGTTGCTGCTGCTGCTGCTGTTGCTGCAATGCACCGCCTGCCCTTTGCGCGTGGTATGCAGTGGCTGTCTAATCAACTCGCGAGGCCAAGTCCACTCAGCGGCCACACCTACCTACACCCAGAGAGGGGTCTCTTGGCAATGACCTGCTGGGCCAGCTGGCCCAGCATGGGCCATGCAGTGCTGGACAGGAACTTGACTTGCATGTGCTGGGCACATGGCATATGCTTGTGTGGACGATGTGGTTGCTCACATGAGAGGCGGCCATGGTTGATAATGCATGGGCTGGCTGACAGCCACTGATCCATCCATCCATCCATCCATCCATGCATTCATACACATGGTCTGCCACATCAGATTTGAGCTCGGCATGGAGCTTTCCTTTGAGAGCATCGCTGTGTTGGGCGGAGCCTATGGGCCTACTGCGTCTCTAGAAGGTGCGCCGATGTGCACATAGATGTCCGTCATCGCCGGACATGAATGATGATGTCTGGCTGATGCCTGGCTACGCGAAATTTCGACGACAGACATGGGTCGATGACTGGCCCATGACTGGTCGATGACTGGACATCTGGACAGTGTTGCATGGCCGAAGGATCTTTGGGGTACCTACTGAACCGATGGGGAGTTGCAACCAGCGAGAGCACTGTGGCACTGCTGGAAGTTGGCACACGTATGTGCGGCACATCTCACCCATGTTCTGTCCTTGCATGAACTTGCTTTTGCTGTTGTCGGTTTCAGCCCCAGTGGGGACCGGCCATGAGTCACTGGTTGCCAGCCTCCCGGAGGTTTGGTACGCGGGCGGCTTCCCAATGTCAGTACACCTTCTTTTACGCATGCATGAACGGGTTGACTCCTGTGTTGCATAGAAGTGAGGCAGCTTCAGCTTTTCCTCGAGGAAAAGCTCGGCCTGCCTTGTCATGGGCCTCAGCACTGATGAACTGCACTGAGTTTGGAACTCCATGAAGCTGCTGACTCAGCCTGGCAGTGTGATGGCTTGAAAGTCACACTCTGGTGACCTGCTGATCAGGAAGCATCATGGGTCATTCAAGGGTGGCATCCCTTGACGTTGACGTTTGAGCCTTTCCCGACAAGGTGTGTGCCTTTGCGGTGGCAAGGTTGTGGTGTTTGCCTCCCTGCCAGTTATCAACATTGTCCTCTAGAGATCTGAAGATCGTCGAGTTGCCTGCAGTTTCCTGCTATTGCACTGTTGCTGCTGGTGTGTTCCTGGTTCACATGTGCACCGTTCTATGCTGGTTGCCAATCACGTTTGGGGCCTCTGCTGCTGCAGACTGGTCTGCATTGCTAATGCATGTTGCTGGGCATAGCCGGTGCTGTTGCTGCACTAGCTGGCTTACGACCGGTTGAGTGTGGAGCTTGAAGAATGACTTGGGTAAGGTTCAGTTGTGGATGGCTGTGCAACCGTTGCAGTGCGTACTACGGCTTGAGGCATACCTGTGGACATGTCAACACCTCAGCACTGAGTGGCCCCTGAACCAGCCAGCAAACAGGACACACCTTGCACTTGGGGCCGACACTGTGCCGCAGACAAGGTTCACTTGTCAGAGGCACGCGCAGCAAGCTGATTGTGGCAACCAAACGAGGCACTTTTCACAAGCACAGCACCCTGCACACGTACATGCGGTCAGTCAGCCACAAGCACCCAACATCCTTCATCCTACCAAGACATGTGACATGCGGGTGGTGCAGCCAGCCAGCTACTAGCTAGCTAGCTACATGTCAATGTTCACTAGGCATCCAAGTGACCCCCTGCACACGCCTCTGGCAATCACAGCGATGCAGGCTGGGCCTGACAACTTCTTTTCTCACCTGGTGTTGCATGGCACAACGGATACGGTCAGGCAGTCACACGGTCTCCGAGGTCACCTCTTTTATTACAACTGCTGCGGCTGTCATGCAGCACACGTAGCGCACAGGCCGGTTCAGTTACACTTGCAGGCAGCAGCTGCTGCGTCAGAACCACTTCAGAAGACGCCTGGTTGTGTTCCATGTCAGCATATCTTGGGTACCTTGGTTCAGAGCACCCCGGCCATACCACAACAGGTGCGATTGAGTTGCAAGTGTGTACCACAGAATACCTGCCAGCCAGGGGCAAGCAAGCCATGTGACAGTCCGAAAGTGGCAGTACTGTTGGATGGTGTTCAGCTGGTCGCAGTGCAGGAACAATAAGAGTCATCCAAAGCATCCCACACACAACAGTGCTTTGCCCCACAACCAGCACCACCACAACAACCCTGGTAGCACGACACATCGGCTGTGCTGATGCGGCGTGCCCTGATAGTAAGGCATGCCCGGCGTCCTTGATAGTAAGGCGGGGTGCAACACCGGCACAGGCAAACCGTGGCATCTGCAACAAGCCCAGCACCACCACCAGCTATATAGTTGGTCATATATGACAGCCACCATATCATCAAGTATAAGCCCACAGCAACGTGGCTGGCCTGCCACTACTGTAAACTTGGAGCAGCCCTACAGCACCAGGGCAACAGCAGCAGCGCCCATCGCCAGCACAGCGAGGCTCGCAGAGCTGCCGGCGGCTGCGCTCTTGCCTGCTGCCTTGCGGGTTGGTGCTGCTCCCTGCTTCGACTCTGGGTCGGCTGGCTTGTTCTTGAGCACGCTGTCCGCAACCTTCTTGGCCCGATCCCCGTAGCCCTTGCAGAAGGTCAGGGAGCTGTCTGCGGCACACATGGTGTGGAACTCGACACACTGGGGCATGCCTGCGGACGCAAACAGCACACACAGGAGTAACATGGTCAGTCGCTGCTGTAACATAGATACCGTTGGGTCCATACACGCATAGGGTACAACCATGCCTGCTTGCAGACACCGAGTCAAGCATACTATGACGCAGGGTTCAGCTTGAGTGAACAACCAGCTTCCCATCAGCCACGTGTACTCAAACAAGCTTCCTACTATGCACTCTTCATTCTGTCAACCTCTGACAGGCTTTAGTAGCCAGGAGTGCTTGGGACAGCACACTTACTAGGGTCCGCGGCACACAGGCTGCTGTATGCTGCCAGCAGGTCACAGTTGGCCCACTTCTTGCCAGCCTCCCAGGTGCACTCAGCACACGCCTCCAGTGTTGCATTGCCCTCACAGATGGCACGGACCTGCGGTCACGGGATGACGTCATGGGACATGTTGGCGACGCAACACTCAGTGAGGCAGAGGCGCCATACAGGGTGGGTGTAATGGTGACGTGAGAGAACAAGAGCTGGCGCATGGGGCAGGGGAGTGGGCGCGAACAGCATGCAAGTTTGGTTTGCTACAGGGGTGGAGCAATTGCAAGCTGTGAGGCTAGGATCCGCCCTCCAGAGTAGCTGCCGCTGCCACCGCGCTGCCACTGCCGCTGCAAAATGCTGCTGTCGCTGCCGCTGCAAAATGCTGCTGCCGCTGCCGCTGCCACAGCAACTGCCACAGCAACTGCCGCTGCTGCTCTCGCTCCCGCTGCTGCTGCCGCAAGGAGCAAAGCCTGGTTGGCAAAGCGCACCTGGGTGTTGACAGCTGTTGTGGTGGGGATGGAATTTATGCCTGTGAGGTTGCACTTGGGCACCTGCGGCAGCAACCAATACATCAGTGAGGTTGGTGGAGGGCTGGGCCGGATCATGATTGCCTCAAGTGGGGGTCTGAGCATGCATGCGTCAGTACACATCCTCACTGACACACACTGCACAAGCTTGCATACCAGAGCTGTAAAGCATGCAGCTAACAAGCTGTTGTCAAAACTTGGTATGTCTGGAGGCACTTACTGGAGAGCCCTCCACACACATGGACTTGATGTTTTCACAACCTGTTGTGAGAAGCGGCGGCAGCAGCAGCAGCAGGGAGTGTCACTGCGAATGAGCCATGACTGGGACAAACAAGGACCAGCTCATGGGCAGGACAGCTGTCACGTGGCAGTCAGGATGCCACATCCCGCAACATGTGTGTTGGTTAGTGAGCCTGACGCGTCACACAGAGCACTGCGCTGCAACCCTGCATCGCACAACAGCTGCTGGTCCACATCACAGGCAGCTGCAGGCAGTGCCACTGAGAACTCACCTGAACCCTGCATCACACCATGCTCATGCCTCACATCACACTATGCTCACGTCTCACATCACAGGCAGCTGCAGGCAGTGATCCCCAGCCCTCACCTGCCATGCGGGACATGCCAGTGTCCAGGACACACACAGTGGCAACCTGGTTCAGGACCTTGCAGATATCTGGGTTGTTGGCTGACACGTTGGCAGCCCCTGGACCTGTGGGCTTGCCAGTCTTGCCTGCACCAGCATTGTCGCAGGCAGTAGCAACGCTGCAGGCTGCGCATACAGCAGCAGCAGCAGTGGCAGCAGCAGTGGCAGCAGCAGTGGCAGCAGCAGTGGCAGCAGCAGTGACAAAACAGCAGGGTGGACTGGGAGTTGCCTGGGTGACTGGCCAATCCAGTCCTGCGCCAGCATCTTAAAGATCAAACCGACTGTATCCTGTATGTCTCGTGCTGTGGTCACATTTCAGCAGCACTCTGCTGTCCACCTGCTTGGCTTTGCGGCAGTGCCTGCACACTCACCTGTCATGAATGACATGGCATTGCAGAGCCTGGTGAGATCGTTTGCTGAGTTGGCGTGTGGATAGTCAAAGGTGCTGCAGTTGCCCTGCTTCGGGGTCTTCACGCAGGAGTCAGGCACGGGGAGGGCCTTAGTCATGTTCATGCCCTTCATAGCCCCATGGCCACCACCATGGGCCATAGGTGCATCACCACCATGTGCCATGGGACCCTCTGCACTGTGGTCGTGACCCGCATGGTCATCCTTCATGCCATTTGTAGTCATGTTTGCCGCCTTTGGTGCAGGCTTGGTTTGCGCAGAAGGTAAGATGGAGGGAGAGCATCATCAGCAGTGGCAGAAGCAGCAGCAGCCCTGGGGATCGTGCGAACAAAGCCAGCGGCAGCATGCGCAAGGCATCCCATACGGTAAGTATCCTTACCTGTGCTGCTACAAGAGCAGCCACGGCCAAGACAAGCAGCAGCCGCATTGTTGGTCTGGCCATGTGGGTGTGTGGATCCCTGGTCAAGAATGCAAGGAAGGTAGCTGCCGTTGATAAATACTGCTTGCCACGTGACTCAATCAAACAGGTTGTGATCTCTGCACAGTACTCAGGCTTTCGGGAGAGTTTGTCGACACGCTGACCGTTGTTGACCCCACGTACAACCATACACCCCGGGAATATAGGGTTAATAAGCATTACCGCACGCTCACATGCATTGTATAATACCCGTGCTTTTGATTTTTCAATTACAAGTGTGCACTGTAGCATACAGTGAGTTGCGAAGCTGCAGGCTACAGCCTGTAGCATGTGCCACCCTAGCATGAGGAGGAGCTTGTGTCTCCTGCTGGGGCACAGCGGCTGCTGTCGACCAGCCAAACCGGAGTTTTTGATGGAAACACTCTGATCACTGTGTAATCGCCAAGCACCTGGCTGAAGAGTGTGCTGTCTGCTGGTCTCATGCTGGCAATGCCAGCTGCTGCAGCATCAGCCAAGCCATATGCAGCAAGACTTCACACATCAGGCTACTGGTCATCTCATATTATGATATACGTTTCCGTAAACTGCTTCCTGTTGAGTGTTTGAGAAGCTGTGTGCAGGCTGACAGCTGGCCAGCATTGGCCCTGGCACAGTACACCCCTGAAGACTGTTCCAGCAACCTTCCTGTCGTACATACAGCATGTGCTTTTTACTCCCACATGCATCCTGCCTGTATGTCTACCTTTGTATGTCCACCTTTCAGACTCGGAACCTGTTCCACTCTCAACATGCACCTGTCTTGAACACTTCCAGCTCTTACACCCAGAAAAGCCCAGTGATCACTGTGTCAGTGCTGCGTACTCATGCCCTCAGCGCTGATCCCTTGACCCTGCCAGTAACACTCTTCAGACGCAAGTTCACTTACAAAACCACAAGGCACTCCTCAGCAACCCAGGTGCAGCACATTGACCCCAAAAGCACAGACCCGATTCCTACTCCTTGACTAGCTGCAGCCAATGACTGTTCCACCAACCCTCCCAACACCGCCCAGCGACGCACCACTTGCGCCAACGTCTCAACGTCTGATCACATTCAGTGCTGTGGAAGGCTGGAGTGTGTTCCACTCAGGGTATGCTGTGTGTGCCATGCGGCGTTGCTGTTCGAGTCAAAAACACTCTTCAAAAACACCTGAGCTGGGTTGAGTTGGTCCACAGGGCTGCCCACAACCACAACTCAGGCCAGCACTCCAAGCTCAACCACAAACAACAACTGCGCGAGCCCCTCTCGTCAAAACCGTCACTGCGTCAAAACCTTCGCAACTACTCACAGGATTGCAGCACTTGGCACAGCCACAGCTGGCAGCGCAACAGCCAAATACAGCAGCAAGGTACTCAGCAGGCTGCGACTCACAATGGCACAACTGCTCTCCGCACAGCACTCAGCTGACAGGAATGCAGCTTGCTGGTCCCGCAAACTTCGCAAACTAGTAGTATACATGGGTTGTGTTGTGCACACAAACATGATGGAGTTGTGCACTGCAACCCTAAGACAGCAACACACCACCGTGGCTTCAAGGCTGTAGCAGCTCGGGCGATCTCATGGCATGCGCCACCACAGCACCCGCAACAATTTGGGAGATCGCTGCGTGGCTCGGGCTACAGCAGCTGAAGTAACAACAGCTGCATGCCAGCACATAAACAGGGCGACAAGGGATGGGCACTTGTGACGGTGGTCGACCTTGGACAGCTGGAACCCAGGGCTGATCACGAGAGCCATGCAACCCCCTTCGCATTAAACTCACAGCTCCCATCGGATGGGATGATTTCATCAAGCTCGTGTTCGATCACAAAAGCACTCAGGGTGGCCACTGCAGCATAGAGCTGGTTGTGGCCAGCTGTTGGTTTGTTGGTGTCAGACACCTCAACACCAAAGCAAACACAAGTCAAGCCTCGCTGTATTTGGAACACATGTAGCGAACAGCGCAGCATCAAGCCATGCTGCTCCGCTGAGCAGTGCTGAGCTATGCGCAACATAAGCCTTACAGTTCAGTGAACTGTAAACAGAGCAGCAAATGCATGGATCGCAGCTCGCTACATGCTGCCCTGATACCTGAGCACAACATTTACTACAATGCATCAGACAGTTCGCCAGGAGGGCGACACCATGCCTGTCGTACAACTCCAAGACCTCCCCACAACATAGGCAGCCGCAGATGCAGCCCATGTCATGCAAGCATCACATCAAGAGGAGCATGTGCGACACACGCATGGTTGATCTCATGAGAGGGCCACACACCACGACGCAAACGCAAGCCAGACATCATAAAAGCTGTGTCACGAAGCTGCCAATGAAGCTATGGGCATCAGAGCGTACTCCTGCAGGTAAGACTGCCTGTTGTTGTGGACATGTAAGGACCTGTGCACAGGCACAGCCATAGGAGAAGTGGGCCTGCCCTACGGGCAGCAGCAGCAGCACAGCAGCGGCAGCAACTTGCTCAGTGAGTTTGCTTGAGGCACAGGGTCGCAGCAATTACTACCACTGCTCAGTGACTCAACTCTCCTGAGCTCAATCCTGGCGACAGCTTCAGAGGTGTGTTGCCAGTACACGGCATGTGCTGCAACCATGCCATGTGGCATCGCAATCTGCACCTCACACCTGGAAGATGCAAACTGCCCTATTGCATAAAGAATGTCATGTCAGAGACCAGCAAGCTGAGGTTGCTGCTCAAGATCAAGGCCGAATTGCTGGTGCCCACCTGTGAACCCTGCTGCGCTGCGCAGGCGGTGTGTGTGCAGTGTTTAGAGGTGCTTGGGCTTTGGCTCCATGCGTGCGAAGGCCCTGGCAGCAGCATCAATGCTACGCACTGACTTGGGCGATGCTGGTTTCTTGGTCTCTTTCAGGAGCTGCCTGGCAGCTGACAGGGACTCATCGCTGTAGTGCAGTAGCCCTGCAGGTTCAGCCTGGTAGACTGCTGCGAGTGCGGCAGCCCTAGAACCCATCGGCCTGAGCGCTTCTGTGCTTGCCAGCAGACAGACCAGTACCAGCACCTGCAGGCAGGATGGACAGCACACCGTTCAGCGGATCTGCAGGTACAGCTTGACGGGCGCGGGCCAGGTGCAACTGTCTGTGCTAAACATGTGATGAGGAAACAACGTAACATTCAACAAACGCGCAGTCTTGAAGCATTACCAACCCCAGCACTATGCTGCAACTCGCGCTGCTTGAAGTTCCACCCTGCGCAAACTCGGCCAAGAGCGGCAGGGGCTCGCAGAGGCTACAACGAGTTTATCAGAACACCTTACCAGAGTTGAGATACGCATGTTGCTCTGTGACATGTCGCAGCTTCTGTCAACTGTGCAGCGTTTGGCTTCGCTGCAATGCTGTCTGCTCGCAAATGGTATATTTTTAGTTTGCGAACGGTTGTGTGGCAGTGAATACTTGCAAGTACACGCTGCAGAGCGCATTATTTCAAAGACGTTGCTAGGGTTGTGTAGAAGGTTGTCGTTGGTTTGGGGATTACGTGCAGGAAATAGTAGCAACGTGGTTCACGTGAAGGGACCATGGCTGCCTGCGAATCGGGTATATGACTTGTGGTATTCTCTGATTATACAGTTCTTGACGGTGCATTGCTGAGGAGTCCCGCTGCTGTATGCCGTGCCTGAGTGCCTTCAAAAGCTGGCCCAGCAATGCTGATCAACAGCAGTTGAGACTCTCGCGCCTTCATCATGCCAGGGCCTTGAGTTCCTGTTGTGACCTAATTCATGCTATCTGCAGGAATGTGACCAGAAAGCACACATGGGGCTGCTATACTGGGTGAAATGCATTCAAACTCAGCAGCTGAAAGTCCTACATGTACAGTCTATGGTCCATGCCTGCCGATGTGTATTGTTCCTCCTTATGAGCGCTGGCACTTACTGACCCTCTTCCCAATCTGACATATTTTGACAGTTCTGCACAGGCAATTGCAAACGAGCTGCCTGGTGCACGCCTAGTTCTGCCACAGGGGATGTACACTGCGGGCAGTGCATCACGTGTGCCCTGGCTGTGCCTGGGTGTGTTCAGCAACAGCAGAACAGAGAGAGTGGTAGAGTGCATTGCTCTATGGGAGAGCCAGTATGCTGAAACAAACACTTCCACTGGTCGTTGGCCTGATCCATAAGGACTGTCGTCACACTGCTGAGTTGACCGTCACCTCCACTGGAGGGGTGTCGTCACCATCTGACAGCTCCCAGTCATATCTGATTTGGACAACATACGCAACAAATTAGTCTAGGTTCACACATGTAGTACACCTGCACGTGCACGTCGGTACGAACCTCCACAGTATCGGCAGATCGCTGCAGTGACTAGTGTCGGGCGCTGCCAAAGCACGCCCATCACCGCACCAGGCCATCGTTCATTAAAAGAGTAGTCAGCAATATCAAAGTATCGGTGTTGTAAGGTGCAATGGTGGCAGTCAGCTCTGCCTTGTCAGCAGCAGCTGCTGCAGCTGGGGGCACTCTGCAAGCTGCCTTGAAGCATGCCCCAGCAGCCCTCATGAAGTTCAACGTGAGTCACCTGCAACGCCTTGATCTCTTCGTTATGCTGCTGCGATCAGTGCACGACCCACCCGGCTGAGCTGTGTGCCAGTGCTGGCTTAGCAGCAAAGACCGCATTTCATAGGCTCCAGCCAGCAGTAGCCCAGCAGTGTTCACCAAGTCCACGTGCACCAGCTCGTCGATGACCTCTGCGTTCTTCATCGCTCAACTGCACCAACATGTTTGGCATTTGTGCTGTCCTGGCTCACAGCCGATTGTAGTGGAGAAGGGCCTCGGCTCCTGGGTGTGGGACACCAAAGGAGACAAGTACCTTGATATGACCACAGGTAAGCATATGCCTCAGTATCATTCCGTACAACTCACCCTTCGTGCTGGCTGCCTTGCTGCTTCGCAGCCTCAGTAGCAGTAGTGGGAGCAGAGTGTCTTGCTATGTTTTGTTGGGGAATCCAGCTGCAGTTGCAGTTGGCATCAGAACTGCAGACCACCAGCAGCAACGCATCCCGGGAAACCGCACACAGCCCGACTGCTCTTTCACACATTCTGCCAACTCGCAGGCAAGTCTGTCGCTGCCCTCACATTGCTGGGGTCTGTGGGCCTGCGTCAACACAGCGAGCCCCTGCAACTTGCATGAGAGTCTCATCCCCTCCTTATGGGCTGCCAACAAGAGCCGTGCATGCCTGATGTTGCATTACTCACACAGAGCTGTTGATGCTGCCTCTTATGCATGTTTATGCGCAGGCATAGGCGCTACATCCACAGGCCACTGCCACCCACATGTTGTGAAGGCAGTGCAGGAGCAGGCGGCCAAGATTGTGCATGCACAGCAGAACGTGCTGGCTGGTCACACAAAGCGGGTGGGTGTGATGTCTCTGCCACGCCCTGTGTGTTCACTGATCTGGTACAAATGGACAGCTGCAGGGGTGCGCAGCAGGCCTGCAGTGGGAAACATATGTCACAAACACGCACAGGTGGCTGTGGGGTATACCCCCCCCCTTCGTGATGCGCCTTGCCGGTTTTGGCGGGAATGCCGAGTAGAGGCAGCACTCCCAGCAGCTGCTGATGAAGACGCAGCTGCACGGTACAGCAGGGAAAGCCAGGAATAATTCCCACGCACGGTTGAAGCACTGCAGATGGGCTGTCCTGTGACGTGTCGTGTCCATTGCTCCTGCTGCTCTGCTGCAGATCGAGCTGGACCAGCACCTGTCCCGCATCCTGCCCAGCAACCTGACCCGCTTTTTTTACTGCAACAGCGGCAGCGAGGCTGTTGAGAATGCAGTCAAGATCGCGCGCGCAGCAACGGGGCGCCAAGACATCATCGCCTTTGACGTAAGCTGGGACACAACCCGCACTGCTGTCAAACACCTGTCTGCTTTGATGTCAGCTTGGTCTCAAGCCGCACTACTGTCAACAACAACCTATGTGCTGTAGATAGCAGGAGGCATGTTGCCAGTCGACAGCCTGCCAATGGTGCAGCCCACACGCGTCTCTGCGCAAGTGTCTTTCTTTGAGCGAGCTGACAGAGCTCGTGTGTACAGCTGTGCAATCTGCAGCCCCCAACACAACAGCCATCAGCGTGGGTGTCCGATGTTTGCGTTGAGTAATGATGGGGTCATTACTTATTACGGCAGTTGTTACTCTGCCAGAAGCCTGTGGGACATGGGGAGCACACGAACTGCACGTTACTACCCAGCGCAACCCACATCCGCCTGTGTATCCACCACGCTATGCTGTGCTGTGCTG
>QAXK01013505.1:0-11467 GCA_004335735.1 Chlorella sp. KRBP
GCTGGCTGCTGCTGCTCTGCTGCAGGGTTTGGCATGGACGGGGGCAGGGGAGGCAAGCCCCGGGAGGGTGGCAGGGGTGGGGACAGCAGGGGTCCCACGGCAGATGGGCAGGGCAGTGGGCGGCCCATGGGGGGCCCAGGGGGCGCTGAGGGTGGCAGGGGGGCTAGGGGTAGCGGCGATGGGCGTGGGCAGCGGGGTGGCAGCGGGGGTGGACGTGGCGGTGGGCGTGATGGCGGGCGTGACGGCGGCAGGGGCCGAGGGGAGGGTGGGGAGGGACGCGGCAGGGCCGGCGGCGCTGCTTGATCCCCAGCAGCAGCAAGCAGGGTGTGTGTGACTCAGCAGAGGCTAGCTCTGCGAAGTTTGTCTGTTGGTAGGAGCGCGCACGCGTCAGTGTGCATGCGGTGTGCGCAGGACGGGTGCACCGTATGATGTGTCTGTTGCTGGTGTGGGTTTCCTAGCTGGATACCATGTGATGTAACACATCAGGGGGCGCAATGTGTGCATGTACATGCACACATGTACAGCACATATGCTGTGCGTGCAGGGCTTATGAAGCGTTGTTGTGAAGGGTGCACATGCGTGTGTGTACAAGCAAGGTGTGTGCCTCTCAGATGGTAAGGGAATCTTGCTGTTGGCTTGGTCAGTGCTGGTTGCAGCCGCGAAGCGGGCGGGCGTACCATGCATCCGTGGTACTTGAGCATGGCAGCTCGCTGTCTGGAGACGGCTCATGGCTTGTAGACGGCAGGTTCAGCTTTGCTTGTGCCGTGCAGGACTCTTTTGCGTCAGCTGTGCATACCGACCTGCGACAGCAAGGCTGGAGTTTGTTTCTGGTAGGAACACAAAGGCACACACGGCACTGCTGCATGTGAGTGTGCATCTGGCAAGTTCTACACATCACAGCGCACGAGTCGCTGCATCCTGCTCATGAGTCATGTGTGCTGACCGGGATGTGTCCTTTGTGGACAGGAAAGTTGCGGCGCCAATGCCTGTTGCTGCATGCATACATCCCATCCATCTGGAAATGCAATTGAGGGGTGGTGTATGCTTGGTAGCAGGCGCGCCCTGCCTTGGATTGGGGACCCCATGCAGGCATGTCTGTTGCAGGCTTCATAACCAGGATTCAATCGAAACCAAAGTGCGGCCATGCAACTATTGAAGCCCGTCAGAGTGACATTCAGCTGAGTTGCAGTGTGCGGAAGAACACTGCAGGATCGTGTGCAGGGTCGATTGCAACTTGTGCAGCGGCAAAGGCGGCAAGCACCTACAGCGCCCTTCATGCGCTTTGAAGTAACTGGACGGTTACGAAGTTACTTCGCAATATTGCTGGGGATGCTGAGGTGTTGCAACATTCGGTTAGGCCGTTGTGCGCCTCGGCGGTATGCCTGCGTGACAGTCTCTGCAATGGGCGTGCAGCCGTTTACTACTAACTCAACATTCAGCACGGTGGATTCATTCTCTAACTGCTGTCTCTAAAAGACCCAGCGCGTCAGCCGGTTTGGTCAGCTTGTCAGTGCAGGTTGTTGGAAATGGCCATGCTCAACCTGGCCTGGTACGGGTTGTTGCTGCTTTTAACGGCTGCTGCAGTCAAAGCAGATCCTGCTGCATGCGGGTCAAACACGTCTGCCTGCAGGATGAGTGCAGAATCAGGTGAACAGGTTTGAGAAAGCAGCTGCAGCAGACAGCTGGGAGGCCTGGTCACACGTACTGACCTGCAGAGGCAGCATTAGGCTGCTGTGCAGCTCCAGGATGATCTTGTCACCAAGCTTTGTTTCAGCATGACTGGCAATTTCTAGGCACAGAGCACTTTGGCAGAAGTCACAACCAATTGGTTGCAACCACCCCCAGCGCTAGTACTAGGCTCGGCTACGCTTGTTGATAGCAACAGCCACCATTGGTGGACTGTTGCAACCATGGAGCCACCAGCTGAGTAAACCTAGCATCGGCGAGGAATGCTCACAACCGTCTTTGTGCTGCACACCTTGCGCTCCCCACTTAGGTCCTAGTGGCAGTGGTGATGTGAAAGCCACAGCCCAAGGCGGCCCTGTGGGTGCATCCTACACCGTCAGTGGCAGCCTGATCTACACCACCACTGCCGTTGATGTCAACACCTCCCCAAACATGTTTGACCTGTCAGGAGCAGCTCAGGGATTTGCCGTAATTGATGCCGCATGGGGCCAAGCAGTACCCACAAGCCCCACAGGCCCATACGGTAACACAGGCCCGTATGCCAACGCAAACGACGTCCCCATCCAAGATTGGGTGGAGTTTGGTGCCAAGCATGCTGTCAGGGGTTCATCATACGCTGGAGACCCGGATCCACAGCTGCAGGTGCTCATAGGTCTGACAGACACAGGGGGCATCACTATCACCAGACAGATCCTGGGTGGGGCAGTTGAGACCTTTGATGCCAGCACTACCGGTACAGTCACCCTGACCAGCACCTTGTTCGTGAATGCAACCCAAGCGGAATGCAGCACAGGCCTACAGGGGGTTTTGCCTGACAGGTATGTGCTGGATGACGTCATCGATGACGCCACTGACACCCACGCAGCATCGACCCCCGTGGCGAGCGCCACATCAAAAGAGCTAACCACCAACCAAGCAGCGCGGTGAGAAGGTTACTCTGACGTAACGTTTGCCATCACAGACCCGGCTGCAGGTGTCATCACCCTTACTTGGGGGGTCTCACCCAGTTGGCCCGACGGCTTAAACCCTGCCGACACCCGAAGCTTCCAACTCGTGAGCGTTACCATGATATCAGTGACTGGCTGAGCACATGATGTGCCTTCGCATGCGCCTGTCATGCGTAATCAGCTCTCACTGCCGAGCACACACATGTCCCTTCACTAGTATGCACGCTGAACCCTAGACATGCCTACCCTCACAGCACGCCGCTTTGCACTAGAACACGCCCCATGGGACACCTGCACACCCCTAGGATCACAGGAGGCCATGCACTTCTTGACCCAGCCGCAGCTGGACATGCTGACACTCACTCATGCTCACTCATGCTCGCACGCACTCACACATGTCGACCACCGTCACACCCCCATGTGCCCCAGGCCCTTGCTCCCCGCCCTGTCCCCAACCCCTGTGCCTCTGGTGGCATCCGTTGCGTTGATGGCAAGCTCAAGACAGATGGAGTCTGCAGGTGTGCACGTGTGTTTGCTGTTAGGTCTCAGGGCAACACACCCTCACCGGCTGGCCACACACACAACAGCCAGTGTGCATTTTTTTGGCCTGACCGGCACCCCTGCTGCTGTGGCTGCATGTGGGGAGTGTCAGTTGCACCTAAGCATGTTGGCTCAGGATGCAACTAGCAGCCAGCACATGTTGTGTTGCAGCGCATACGCAGATGCACAGCACACCCTACTGTACTACTCGTTCATGTACTACCAGTGGAACAAGGCAGTGGCAGCTCCCTGCAGCTGCTTGCAACCCCACAGTCTCACACACCGGCTGTCAGAAGCAGACGCACATGTCTTGATGGACTGCTGCTGCAGACTCGCGCGCCACGGCAGCTGTCAGCTGGATGGCGTGTGTTCAGGCAACAGCTCCGACTGCCCTGCATCTAAAAACAAGGTGGACCGTACACCCTGCCTTAGGTGAGCGTTTCGACACACAGCTAATCACACAATTCCAGCATGCACTTACATGCATAGCCTGTGGCCTACATAGTGTGCATGAATGCCAGATAGCTGAAGCATGTCAAGCTTGCAGAGCGCGTCACGCCAGTGGTGTCACACAACCTGTCGATATCAGGCCACGTTTACACAGCAGTTGACAGCTTGCATTCACAGCACCACACACGGCACCCTTGGCACCTGTGAAGCAAAGTGCAATGCGGCCAGTGCCAGACGTGGCCGCATTTCACAAGTGACAGTTGACAGGCGCCTGCTTGTGTCAGCCGCCCCCAGCGTGCAGTGTTGTCCAAGTGCTTGTTGCATTGCCTGTGCTCTGAGTGTACCTCAGGCGGCAGCACCACCAGCTGTGCCGTTGTGTATGCATCTCAACCTTGCCATGGTGTTGCTGCAGGGGACTGAGCTGCCTTTCAAGTGGCTAGTTGCTCCCCTAAGTGACTGACTCACATGGTTTGGGGTTTGACGTGACCTTGCTGCCGCTCCCTTGTATGCCATACATTGCCAATGACAGGTCACCTGGCCGACCCTACCCAACAGACGGCTCTCAGAGACAGGCTTTCGATGCTCACTATATCAAGGTAGTGGCTGCATCCACACACAACGCCAAGGTCATGGCTGTGTCTGCACACGACGCATCAGCCTGGCTGACGGGCACGCTTACGACACAGAATGGCCTGCGTGCGAGGGCGTGTGCATCGAGGGCGAGTGTGCACTTCGCTGGCACCACCCCGCCTGCTGCTTCGTGCACCACCCACATGATGACGCTGCCCCCTGGGTTCCTCGCGGTGCTCTTAAGGCCAAGGCAACTGCCAACAAAGAAGCCGTGCCGGCGAGCAGCTTTGGGTACTGGCGCAGCAGGGACAGGTACTGTTGGGAGTAATGGCTGAAGTGCCACTCGACAGGCTTGCTGACAGTGCCCCGGGGTGCCGTGCCTTGGCACACAGTTGCAATCATAAAAGGAGACGTATGGCCGGCGTGACGTTGTGAGCCAGGCTCAAGCACAGCAATGCGAAGAGATTGTAGCTACGGTCAGAGTGCTGCAACACTCTGGGGCCTGTGCAAGGTGATGGGATTGGGTTTTTGTGGCAGGGCTGACTGGGTTACAGTGCCCAAGCTGAGCTGTAGAATGAATGGCCAAGCTGAGTTTCACATGAATGCATGCCGGGCAAGGCTAGTAAGCTGCCTTGCTTGTGTAGTTGTAGAGGCCTTGCAAATTTTGGCTGTGCGCTTGACATAGCCCTCAAAGAGCCTGGTTTCATACAAATCTGCGTGCAGTTGCCACGCTGCAGTGCCGGGTGGGTCTCTTCAACGCATGCCCTGTATCAGATGGTTCAAAGCTGCCATGCCAGTGGTCGTCGTTGCGCATTACATGCGGTTCAGTGGTTGTGGGGTGTTGCCAGGTGGCCATTTGAGTGGCATTGGCAGCAAGCACCAGCCAATGCATTGGCAGTCAGCAATTCAAAGACTGCCAATGCATGCTTGTCATACTGTACTGCTAGTGGCCGCTGCCCTGTTGTGTTTGACACACGTGGCGTGCTTGCCGCACTGCATGTCATCTCGGACCAAGCACTGGCTAATGCACGGGCTTAACAACTCTGCTGAAGTGCTGCTTGGTGTGCTGGTGGTAGCTGATGGCCTTGTTTGTCCCACATGGCTGCACCATGCATTTGGCATGTTCCAAGAAGAGCCAACATGGACCAATGCATGGACTGAGCAGCTCTGCTGCTCTATTACTAGATAAGCAATATCACCTTGAACTTGCGAAAGGTTGGCGGTCTCCTGCTATGTGGCTGCACTGCTTCTTGCTGTGAGGAGTGTCCTGCTGGTCTACTGTCACCCAGGCTTCTTAAACAAGTTAAACAAGTAGTGGGAGGGCTGCCTGATCCTGCATCATCCATGCAGACTATGATGGTTTGTGACACAGCACAAATCATTGAGTGACTGTTGTGGGCCTGCTGCAAAGCTGGCCCTCACATTCGATTGCCGATTGGTTACACAGTGTGACCAAGGACTCCTTGGGGGCTTGATGCATGGCATGCGTCAATGCAGACAGGGGTGTTCAACACAAACGGTTTGCTAGCCCAGGCCTCGATGGGTATGGTGGGTGCCTGGATCGGGTGACCCATCATTGCTTGGTGATTTGGGCCACGTTTAAGATACTCGGTTCACCCTGCAAGCTGGCGACTTTCAAGGCCCATCAAGCACTGCAGATACATTGTCACTCGGCAGTGTCGCACTTCCACCACCATGGTGAGCATAGCTCCCACACCGGATGGCCAATGCCCTACTACTAGTGCCACAGATGCTTCACCCAGACATCCCATCAGGTAAAGCACAGCCCCTGATGACTGATGGCCGGGCGTAGAGTATGTTGCTGGCCAATTGTTCAACGCGGCGCTGCATGTTTGCAATTGCAACGTGGTTGGCAGGAGGCGTTGCATGTTTGCTTTTGTGCCTAGATTGGAGGCCGGGCACACAACCAAGCCTTCCAGCAGCCCCAAGGTCTTGCTTGGACGTGCACCTAGGAATCATGCAGGATTGCAGCACTCATGAGTGCGTTTGAGTGTGTCAAAGCATCCAGGAAGTTGCTGGGGAGCGCTCTGACCACTCGGCAGCCGAATGTGCATTGTAACCACCAATCATAACGAGAAACGCAAGTCTGCTACACGCTGCTACATGCTGCTAAGCCTGCACATTGCAGGAACTGTGCAGGACATGCGTGCCACTGGCAGTGCAGCTTGGACATGCTCCGGCTCTTGCTGCTGCTACATAGCACACATGCACGTCAGGAAGTTCAGGGTTCTTCTGGCAGTGTATACGAGAACACCGCTGATGATAGGATTGCCTGTTTGAGAGAATGTGTGTTTTGGCATGTCAATGAGGCGGTCGAAAAGATGTGCAGAAGTTGTGCGGTGGCAAGATGCAGGGCCACAACTTTTTCCCACATGCGCGCAGACAGCTGCCTCAGCCACTACAAGCGCTAGCCTCATCAGACCATTTGCAATCGCATGCAACCAATCGCAATGGCCCACACATGTGCTTTACACAAACTACTTCACTGGCCTCGAACACAGCTTAGGCGCCATCATGTGAAGCCGCCCTGAGGTATGGGTTGGAGTCAGCCGGGCGGAACTTGGTCCCAACAACAACATAGAATGTCAAGGCAGCCAGCTCGTTCAAGGCTGGCACCGTCCACTTGTACCTCCAGTCGACAAACGACTCGAGCATGAAGACGCCAACGCGCGTTACCCAAACGAACGCGACGACGATGACGTAAAACTCGCGGATCTGCTGCATCTTGACGAGGCTACGTGCAGCCTTGCCGTCGAATCCAGAATCCTCCTTGAGTTTATTAATGTTCCACATGATCGGGAGGAGGGTCGCACAGCAGCAGACGATGTCGACCAGGTGCAGGATGTCCTTCCACGTCAGCCAGGCATAAAAGGCGGGAGACTCCTCGCTGGTGATCACGATGGCCAAGTTGGCCAGGACCTGCAGCCAGCACACAGAGTAATTGCTGGCTTCAGTAGATCTCCAAGCTCCAGTAGATCATTGAAAGCATGCCTGTCGCTGCATTTTGCGGCATTGCACACCATGCAGCCTAGTGACACTGCGCCCTGACCGCAGCCTGCCTGGCCCCGACCTCAGCCCTTGCCCCGGCTCACCTGCAGCGGCAACACGAGCACCAGGACCTGCTTTGTGCGCTCGTCCATTACAATGTTCGAGCTGAGGTGGCTCCATCCAGTGCCGATCAGCACGACGACGGTGAAGAACAGCAGGCCGCGGAGGGCTGTAAAAGTGTAGAAGACCCAGTTCCAGCCGTGTGGGCTGCCCTGGTGCTCAATCACGAGGTACATTGCTGCTTGGCCGAAGAGGGTGAGTGCCTTGACAGATACTAGGGCCAGCATGAGCCAGTGGATGTGCTGGACGTGCTCCTTGGCGGACTTTGCCAGCAGCATGGTCCAGTAGCCAGCTAGGGCGCTGAACAGCGCAAACATGAACTGCACGCAACCGCAAGGCAGAAAGTCCAACAGCAAGGGCACAAGGCTGTCAGAACCCTATGGGTCAGGCAAGAGCACAAGGCTGAAAGAGCTCTTGATGGGTTGGGCAAAGATGCAGGTCCCGTCTGGCTCACTGCTTTGAAACTTTTGGGAGTGTGTGTCTCGTGGCTTGACGAATGGTGAGGCACTGCCAGGCTGGCTGTGCTGCATGCTCAAAATTGGTGCATGGACAGCCGTCTGCTGCATATAGGGCTGTGTGAGCGTCCCCGCCCCGCAAGCAAACTGCTGCCTTACCAATCGAGCTACACTTGATGGAGCTGCAACGTACAAGTGACAACCGGGTTGGTTGTGCCAGCAGGCTGTTCTGCTGTGCCCCGGGACTGACCCCAACTTGGTACATCACACCCAGACTTTGGAGAGACCCCATTCGACGCATACCACACAGGTCCCACTGACGCATGCTAAGTGCCCGATCGTCTGTCCATCCCAACCAAGCCCCAATCAGGCGCCTCTGTGACCAGGATGCAACCCTCCCAAGCTGCAAACCCCCGCCACATCCTCTCAAGTGACCCTAAACTGCAATCCAGCCTCACCCAGTACATGGTGTCCAGCTGAGTGTCCCCAGCAGACAGGTAGTCCTTGCGCCCAGCTCCCACCAGGTTGTACTGCTCAACCTTGATGCCGAAGCTTGCTGGCATTCCAGCCTCGCAGTTGATGAAGTACAGGGAGGCAAGGCCCCCTGACTCCACATCCACATCGAGCTTTGCTGTCTCAGCATCGCCTGACAGCAGCTTCTGGATTTCTGGTGAATCAAAGGTCAGGATGCTGAGCTCCTCGTCCTGCAGGGGGCACTTGTGGGTTTTCAGGTACTCCTGGAACTTGGGCTGGGATGCTTCGCTGGACAGAATAATGCCAAGGTTCTTCAAGCTGAATTCCTTGTCCTGTTGATCGTGGCGCCTGTAGAGGGCCAGTTTCTGTAGTGTGATTGTGAGGTGGCCGGCATAGCCGTAGCCAAATGGCTGCGCCAGCAGCACCACAGAGCGGGCATCCCTGCACACAGGCAGACAGCATGATCTGCCTGTCAAGTGCGTGCTGTACGCTCGGGTCACAAGGGTACGAAAGCACGAGTGTCCCAATCTCAGCTCACACAGTCTGTCCAAACAGGGGTGTGTGTGCTGATAGACAGACCTTGACCAGGGACTGCAGGTGAGTTTGCATGGCAGCTGCTTCGCACCATAGTGAAGGACTAATTCACGCACTGATTTTGTTTGATATGATGCATCTGGAGATGATGTTGGCAGGGTCAACAGCCCTGGCAAGGAGACCCACAGAAGACCCACAGCATCTCGCAACCAGGTGCTGCAACACGGACTGCATCAGGCATTCTCCTAGCACACCCAAGGCTTCGAGAACACCGCAGTAAGACATAAAGGACCGCCTTACAGGCATTCAGCCCACCTTGAGATGTGTGAGTACTCAATGAGAGCTGTTGCTGTCGACAGGCAACATGCCAGCACCAAACAAGCCAAAGCAAGTACAGTTGCGGACTTCATGAGCACTGCACCAGCCCAGAAAGCTGTACAAGCCTTGAAAATATCACGATCGGCTGGCGTATCTTCGGTCTGAACTCAACGGTCTAGATGGTCAAGCGACAGTTGGTGTTGCCCAACAGTACTAGTGTCTTATTGACGACAGCAGAACCATATGCAGCACCAACACCGTTCAGAATGTTACTGTGAGAACGACAGCGTTGTACATACAGCCTGGCGGGGTACCTTTCATGCGGGGTTCTGTACAACCACCGCACTATCGGCAGGCCGCTCAGCAAAGTCACAAAAGCGATTCGTACCGTGTCAAGCCATGGTCTGAAAGTATCAGCCTACTTAGCAACAGCCTCGTGTGCTTGAAGCGTGTTCTTGGCATTAGTTGTCCAGCCTGTCCACCATGCGTGCATGACACTGTGATGCATGAACTGTGGCATGAACAGGTGCAGGTCTTTGCCAGAAGCTGCCACGATAAAAAGCCGATCACAGAGCACTGAAACCCATCAACTTTTTTGCTGTAGACAGCTTCAGAAGGCGTGTGTGCTTGTGTAACCTGATCAGGTGTCACACATGTCCCCCCAGGGCCCACATTTGTCCCAGGATGTGGCTTGATCAAGTGCAAGGCAAGAATGTGTTCAAGCTAGGAGGGGCCCAAGCCGCCCACATGAACGTATAACACGCTCTAATGATGTTTCAAAACGATAAGAGACATCGCTTGGGTGCACCCCGGGAATTTGCCTTGGACAGGGTCTGGGCTTCAGGGGGGGTGATTTGTCCAGTCTCCAGCAGCACTCAGGGACGCTCACATACACCAGCTTCAGCACTTTGGCTTGAACCTAAGCTGAGTCGTGTCTTTCAGTTGCTGTTGCAGCTGTGGTGGTCGAGCGGCACTGAAGCTGCTTTGCTGTTGGTTCTGGTTGCAAGTTTGGGTCACTGAGTGACTGGGTCTGATTGCAACTTGGGCAAGTCTTCAAGCAGACTCTAATCCTGAGAGCTGCTTGCCAGACAGTGGGTTAAACTCTACACGCACCTGACAGAGGTGGGTTACAGAGTCACTGCATGCCACACAATCAGGTCTGCCTCATGATCATGCATGCGTCCTGCGCAGCAGCAGTGACTAGTTGCTGACTGAGCAAGTAGTCACTGCTTGAGCTGCTGTGCTATGGCATGTCATGCCGGTGCGCAGGCAGCACCCTCTCACTGCACACTCTGGCTGCACTCCATGACCACTCTAACATGCTGCAATACACAACAGCCGGCACAAGGTCACTTCTGGTCCCTCACTCAACTACACAACGGGCGCTGCGTTGCAGCCTTGCGGCTTGAGCAAAGCATGAAACCACAGGGCAGTGCAACACGCAGCCACACAGTTCACACGCAGCCATGTGCCCTTTGACATGGCCCACACGGCCCATTATCCTACCCTCGTCATGATAAATCGAGGAATCCAACAAAGCAAGTGCAATCACCTGGCACTTGATGCATCTGTGCATCCCACTAACTGTTCACCCCCTGCCTACGAAGTCGATCGCTGTCGTGGCAACTCAATTGCACTGGTGGTTGGGTTTGTCAGCAGCAGCAACCACATACCCGATTGTGCCTACTATGCAGAGACCCCAGCCCCACACTTGGCTGGGGTACTAGGCACATTTGGCCAACACATGTGAACACTGTAAACCTTGCTGAAACCTGGAAACAGATGGGCACACAAGGGCAGTCGCAACCCCACTGGCATGACTCTGCATCAACCCGCACAGTATGCTTGCCTGTACCCTGTGTCTGCGCAGATTATGCATGTCTACACGCAAGAGCAGTCGCTGCCTTACTAGTAGTGGCGCAACGCCGCATGCACGCACACACTGTGTAAAACTGACTGCACCCCTGGTTGCCAAACCTTGGGCGGCGTATGTACGTCGACGCAGACAAGAGCAACTGCCTACTTGGCAGCATGACACCAAGGCTCTCACTCCATCTGGTCTGTTGGCAACATGGCCAAAAACAAACTGCAGGCTGCACTGTGTCACTCACCACCTACAGCTGCTCACCCCCTACCCCCCTGCATCCTGCCCGAGCCTCCCCCACGCGCACTGAACGAGTTGGTTGCCTCATACGGCTGCGTCAAGGAGCGGCAGTCTGCCTTTTGTTCCTTTGTGACGGCCACATCTGGGCACTTCAAGCAGATGTTGTCGGATGTGCAGTAGTGTGAGCCAGGCCGCTGGGAGCTCTCACAGATGGTCACAGAACCCGATTCGGGGACGTCTTCCCTGCAGCATTGCTTGCC
>QAXK01013506.1:0-13050 GCA_004335735.1 Chlorella sp. KRBP
GGGGTGGGGTGGGGTGGGGTTGGGAGGGAGGGTGTGTGCTGTTGTTGTGTGCGTGTGTGCGTGTCAGTGCTGGGTGTCACTATTGAGTTGTGTACTGGGTATCCCCTGGCTTCTGTCACGGCCGCCTCTTGGCTTGGCTGTTGCAACCCCTGGCCCTGCCTGGTGGTGCTTCTTTGTGTCCTGGGCCTTCGCGAAGCTTTGGCTATGGGTGGCAGGCACTGTGTCTCTGATGGGCCTGCTGCAAGCATCATTTCTGAGTGCTGGGTGCTAGTAGCAATGCTGCAGCACGGTGCTTGCTGTACAGACAGCTGTGATTGGTGCATGGTGGAGCGGCTGTGCCACAGGCTTTGTCCCTGCTACTGACATGTGCAGGGGGCTTGCAAGGAAATAGTGCTGGGGCAGTGTACTGACTGTGCTAGCGGGCTTGTGCAATGCAGCCTAAAGCCGCTTCTTGTCATATTTGTATGGGGCTTTTGTGGCCCGCAGCTGTTTGACTGTTCAGTAATGTCACTGTATGTTTGTTGCTAGCGTCAGTGCTTGACATGCAGCTGGCCCGTCCAGTGGACTGCTGTTTCCTGTTGGGCCGTGCCTTTCTGTGGGGCTGGCTGTTGATGTTGGAGCAAATACCAAACGGTTTTGCAGAGTACTGGGAATGGCACCTGCTGCCTGCTGGTGCACAGTTCCTTGTAGACATTGTACTGCGCCCAGCATGCACTTCGCAAGTGACTGCTATGGATTGGTGTGCAGCAGCCTGGAGTACAAGCAGCCCCATGCAGGAAGGGATTCTGGCTGCGATTATATGGACATTTCTATCTCAAGCTGGTATCTTGCTATGGCTTCCCCAGCAGCACAAGCTGATGTCTGCTGCTAGATGCGCAGTGTAACCTGGTTCTGGGCGGCCTGTTGCTTGCTGGCTGCACAACCACAACAGCGCTGGCAATTGCATGACTGCCTGAAGAGCATTGGCATTGCCTTTCAAGATATCAGCCTTTTACAACAATCCGATGTCAAAGCTGCCGGGCATCACACAGCACGCAGGCGCCTTTGGAGGCAACATCACACAACACAGAATCAACATGACCATGAACGGGGGCTGAGTGTTCCCAGCCAAGACCACTGTTGCGCAACACATGGCAGGCGTCCAACAGGGACGCCACGCAGCCTCGCACGCCCAAGCAACATACATGATGAACAATGGCAGCTGGCGAGCAGATCAAATAAGAAATGCCGGGCCTGCCTGCTGCATCCATCTTGAAAGGCCCACTTGCAGGACACAACTTCAACTAGAAAGCAGCTTCAGATGTCCAGCTGCTCAAGTGTATAGCGCTGCCCCTCAGCCTCGATCAGGGCGCGGCGTGGTGCTACCTTGTCCCCCATAAGTGTGACAAATGTGTGGCTGGCGGCTGCAGCATCTTCCAGCGTGAGTCGCCTCAAAACCCTGCAGCCATGGACAGACAATGGCACCCGCCATGGGTCTTGCTGTCTTTGAATGAACGCGGTCAATGCAGCTGCTGGCGTGTATGGGCACACCACATCAATCCTGAGTGCAGGAATTTGTCTGCTGCAGCGTCCTGCAGACTGAACACTTCAGCAGTGTTCATGTCAGCAGTTCTCATGTCACCATCACAGGCAGCAACATGGCATTCAAGGGCTGCTGGGTCTGCAGGGCAGCAGCAATGACTGAGTCGTTCAAGCCTCTGAGTCGTTCAAGCTCACCGTGTTTCAGGGTTGAGTGTGGTGCTCCACAGCTGCTCTGGCATCATCTCACCCAGGCCCTTGAAACGCGTCACAGACACACCCGGTGGCAGACCCGTCAGCGCTGCTGGCGACGCACCCCCCCTGCTGCCGCCGCCAGCTGGCTGTGCGTCTGCTGCTGAATCAGCTGCAGCAGCGCTGGCCTTGGCTTGGGTGCCTGCCCTGCTGCCGCGCTTGGCGCCCTGCTGCTGCTGCTGGTCTGCAGCAGCCGAGGCCTTGCCTTTGCTGATGTCTGCCAGGATTGTCGCGAGGCCCACGTCATCATATGCCCAGCGAGGCTCCTGGCCCCTGCCTGTCTCCACGCGGTACAGCGGCGGTACAGCCACATACACGCGCCCCTGCTCAAACAGCTCCCTGCGATACCTGCATGCATGGACGTACAGGGCAGTACGAACACACAACAATACACCTGAGCACACCTCAGCACACCACATGGCAACACATTAGCTGCTGCTGCAGTCAGCTACGGCACAGCTTGGGCAGCAGGTTCCTACTGCAGTCTGCTTGCAGCAGCGTCGCCAGCTGAGACACACCTCATGCAACTCATCAACATGCCGACAACTGGCATCACATGCAAGCAGGGGCCACTACAAGGCATTTATGCCACACATACCTGAACAGGAACGTCAGCAGCAGCGTCCTGATGTGTGCCCCATCCACATCTGCATCCGTGAGCAGCACGACCTTTCCATACCTGCAGCAGCAGGACACACGGGTGCGTCACAGCAGCGCCACTGAGCAATACAGCAGTACACCTGCTGGTGTGCGGCATGCACATGTTGAAGGGCTTTGAGCCATGTGCTGCCTGCTGTGCGATTGATGCACATACCTCCAGCTGTGCACCGCGTGCCCCATCCGGCTGCAGGAACGCCAACAAAGCTCTCAGCACACGTGGCTGTGACGCACTCATGACGCACACAATCAACCTGCTCAGGTGCCGAGCTGACGACCCAGACACTGACAGATGTTGGGATGCCTGCCCCCACACACAGCCAGCCACACAGTCTGCCTGCACCCACCCACGCACCTAAGGCCCTTGAGGACACCACTGCCAACACCAGCAGCAGCCTCGCCCTCCCCCTCCCCTTCGCCCTCGTCAAACGACCCAGTCGCGGCAGCCTCCACAGCACTGCTGCTGCTGCTGACACGCCTGCTGCTGGTCTTGCTGCCGCGCCCTTTCTTGCTGCCGTCGCTGCTGCTGCTGCTGCTGCTGCCGCCGCCCTTTGTGCCGAGGCCCAGGGCAACAATGAGTGCTGCTATCTCCTGGTTCTTGTATAGGGCCGCGTCATCCTTGCGCTCCACATTCAGGATCTTGCCCCTCAATGGCAAGATGGCCTGCAGTGACATGCAGGACAACACTTGCTGAGCTCACGGCAGGTGAGTCAAAAATGTGATGCCAGCGTTTCAAACAGGCGACCAGGACCACCCCAGCTGTTCGCAACACGGCACCTGTTTGCAGCAAAGCAATGTTGCAGCTTGCCCGACTCGCTGAGCTTACACCACACACCATGCACATTATTCTTCTCAACACTCCGCCTGGACCAGCACACCCAGTGAGCTGCAGCAACCAGCACACCTGTGTGCGTCTGTCCCTGGCCTGCTTGGCGCTGCCCCCAGCACTGTCGCCCTCGACAATGAAGATCTCTGACTCCTCCCTGCAACCAACACGAAGGCAGCAGTGGCACATGCATGGCTTGTGTGTGTTGGACAAACCCGCGTTGAGCCTGCGGTGTGATGTCTCAACTGTATCTAGCTTGCGCGATGATTGCTGCATGTGCACTGCCATGCATGGCTGCAACCAAGTTGCTGTCACCTCCCAGCAGTTTGCTTGCACTTTTGGTCAGACATTCAATGTGCCAGCACACATCAAAACCCCAGGAGCAGTCAGGAATGTCCTGCGCTTGTGCTGTAGCAGTGAGACCGTCTGGCAGTGTGGCTACAATGGGATAGGGGTCCCTGAGGTGGGATATTGCACCCCCCCCCTATGATAGGGTATGTTTGACCTTAAGAGGTCGTTGACAAGCACACTACAGTGCAGCTGGAGCAGTCCAAGGCTGCCGCTCACTTGTCCTTGCTGGTGCAGTCAGCCAGCTTGCCCGGCAGCGTGCTGCTGGTGAGGCTGCTCTTGCGCCGCACCAGCTCCCGGGCCTTCCGGGCTGCCTCTGCTGCCCGAGCTGCTGTCAGGGCTTTGTTGACGATGGACGACAGGGCAGCCGGGTGTGCGTCCAGCCAAGCGCCCAGCTGGTCTGTCACCACCTGGTCAACTTGACGCCGCACCTGTTGGGAGGTGGGCCAGGGCCGGCATAAGACGGCGGAAGACAGCATGACAGAGGGATAGGGTAGCTCAAGGGATCTGCTGAATGCATACTGCCCTGTCCAGCAGCTACTCACATATCATACAGCCTGTACTGAGTCCAAGCATGAACAGATTTGACACCACCCCACCCCCCACGCCCTGCCTTCCCTGTCACAGTGGACCTCACCTCTGGGTTGCCCAGCCGCGTCTTGGTCTGCCCCTCAAACTCTGGCGAGGGCACCTTGACAGAGATGACGCCAGACAGGCCCTCACGCACATGGTCGCCAGACAGAGCAGGGTCAGACTCCTTCACCAGCTGCAAGCAGCAGCAGGAGCCAGGCACACAAACAGAAGTCATTCAGCAAAAGAAGGCAGGCCGCAGGCGCGAACTGGTGTCACACATAGCATGCCGTATCAGAACTGGAAAGCTGCAGGAGAAGTGGCACTGCCTTTGTCTCGGCTTCAGCTCTGCAACCCACACTATGTCGAGTACACGCAGCCAACTGCATGCAGGTGGTGAATGCAGAGTAAGCCATTTGTCTCTGGGTAGCTTGCACACATCAGCCATGGCGTCAGCTACTCAGTCAAAAGGTGCCTCGGGGTGTCTTACCTTTGCGCGCTTGGCTGCTGTGTTGACCAGGCGGGTGAGGGCTGCCTTGAGCCCCTCCAGGTGACTGCCGCCATCAATTGTCTTGATGCTGTTGGCAAAGCCCACCAGGGTGTCGCTGAAGGTGTCAGACACCCACTGGCGTACGAGTGATTGGTGGTGGCAGCAGCAGTAGCAGCAGAAGCGGGGGCAGTTGCGTCAGCAGGAAACAACAGCGGGGTTGTACCCATCCTTAGACAACAACACAATAGTCATATGACAGCAGAGGTGGCAAACAGGGCCTATACAAGCAGCTGACATCTGCACAGCGCGGCACAGCTCAGCATGCAGTTTCCAGGCAGCCCCGCAGCGCACCTGCAGCGCCACAGACACCTCCACTTGGCCTGTCACGGCAGAGATGACTGCAGGCGGGTGCAGGGCGTGGTTGTCCCGGTTCAACCTGCAGCACACAGTGTGAACATGCGTGGTGAGCAATGGACCACAACAGTGCAGTCTTGGCATGTTTGTATTCATGCCGGACAGGCGTAAATTCACATCACCTGGACATCTGTACCCCAAGCATCCCACTCACGGGTTGATTCATGTGTCGAAACCGGCCATGCACATGCTGCAACTGCTGGACATCAGAACGCATTTGCTGGGCAGGATACATACCCGTATTAACCCGCTGTCACTCACCACTGCACATACTCCTTCAGGCCCGCCTGATAGCAGAACATCTGCCATCCCTGCTCCTCAGCAGCAGCAGCTGCTGCTGCAGCAGCAGACCCGTTGCTGCCCGCATCAACGAGATTGCCCGCAGCAGCTCCTGCTGCCTCCTCCTGCTGTGCTGTGGCCTGCTTGCTGCGCCGCCTGGGCTTCTCTGCAGCTGCTGCTGCTTGCTTGGCAGCCTTGCTGATTCTGCTTGCCCCCGGCATGGGCAGCACCTCTCCATGTTTGAGCAGCCGCAGCTTCATAGTGGACCCGGCATTCAGGAAGGCGAGTTCCCTGAGGCGCGAGGCGACTGTGTCTGCATCAAAGGTGATGCCTGGGCTGAACACAGACACGTCGGGCACAAAGGTGACCTGCATGCGACGCAGGGCAGGGCACACAGCATCACACCGCAGCACACAGAACAGGAGTGTCCTGCAGTGAGTCACAATGACACAAGTGCACCATGCACAGTGCACCACACCAGCATGCCTTTCGCAACACAAGCAGCACATGGAGCAGCAGCGCTAGGTGCCATTGTGCTAGTGCTGCCAGGTGTTGGTGGTCTAGGTAACTGACCCCACTGGTGAGTGCACCTACACTGGTGCTAGGCAGGCATGCCTGAGGTTCCATCTAACTGCCCCAGGCAGCTGATGCCACCACTGGAGAGGTACTCAAGGTGCTCGAGCCCAGCCCACCCACCTTGGTGCCACTGCTGTAGGAGCCTGGAGGTGCTGGTTGCTCCAGGAGGGGCGTGGTTGGCTCTCCCCTGCTATAGCTCTGGCGATGCAGTACACCACCCCGCAGCACCTGCAGCGGGACGAGAGCCACGCAGCCATCGACACACAGACCGCTGCGCATGTGTCTGCCCTAAAATGCCTCAAGACGTCTGTACGAGGTCTGCACGACATTCTGCAAAGCAACTGTGGTTGTGTACCGCAGACATCGTTGATGCTTGGTGCTGTACTCAGCAGCCACTCGCTCACATCTGCTTCCAAGAGCTTCACCCAGCAGTGCTGTGGCTCTGTGAGGGCCGCCCAAGTATGCTGTAACCACGCCGGTTGGCGTGCATGCCAGGCATGTTGCCAGGCACTGCCCAGAAACCCACACAGCATCACAGGCCACATGCAAGAAATGGTCCACGCACCTCAACATGCAGCTGCTCACTGAGGGCATTCACCACTGAGATGCCCACACCATGCAAGCCGCCGCTCATGCGGTAGCCGCTGCTGCTGCCGTCCCCGTCCTCGGCGCCGCCTCCAAACTTGCCACCCGCATGCAGCACAGTCAGCACTGTCTCCAGTGCGGACTTGCCAGTGGCAGGGTGCAACCCAGTAGGGATGCCCCTGCAGCACACACATGCAGCACAGGCATGTTGCAAATGGTTGACTGCACGCCAGCAGGAATACCACTCGATATGCATGCAGCACGGCTGCGTTGCCTGCTGTGCCACACAGCAGTACTTGCACGGTCCTGCAACAGCTTCAACTACAGCACTTGTGTTGTGTCCCAGGCGCTTGTAAAAGCAGAACATGCCCAGCCGCAGAACCGTACCCCAGCCTCTCTGCTGGCGGCATACCACCTTTGCAGCTGCTGTGTGTGTGGACATGTAGCACAGTGTCTTGGTGTGTGTGTGTGTGGGGGGGGGTGTCTACACACGCATGTCTTGGTCAAACCTACTGTCGTGCATAGGTGCGTATGGTGACCTGTTGTGCGCACCTGCCATTGTCAGTGATGGTGACCTGTTGGGTGCCCAGATCGACCTCCACTGTCACTATATCCCCAAAGCCTCCCTGCACTTCATCCACTGCATTGTCCAGCACCTCCCACAGCAGGTGGTGCAGGCCCCGGGGGCCTGTACTTCCGATGTACATGCCAGGGCGCTTGCGCACAGGGTCCAGGCCTTCCAGCACCTGTGCCGCATGACAGCACGGGATGTAGGTTGGAGCCGGTGGCAGTTCAGGCCTAGGAGACGCTGGCAGCTGCTGTAGACATGCATGCAAGCACATGTATGCGGCTGCATGTGCTGGGTCGGCACTGTACTCCCAGTCCTATCAGTACTCAGGGGCAGTTTGGGATCGTGACGCTAAGACTGACTGCAGGGTGCTATACTAGAGACATGGTCTTCTTGGATGAGGCAGTTGCTGCAAGCCTGGCTTGCATGTGCAGCTTGTGCCCACCTGGATTTGCTCGGCGCCATACGCCTGTGGAGGACTGCTGGTGCGCCTGCTTACTGCCTCGACTGCAACCGCTCTCTTGGCAAAGCCTCGGCCGCTGACTTGTGTGCCGAGACATAAGCTACTAAGATGTGTGACGAAGGGGAGATGAGACTGTGCAGCTGCTGTTCTTGCTGCTGGGGCTGCTGCTGGCCTCAGAGAGGCAAGCATATGGTGTTGATGCTGCCATGCTGTCGATGTAGGGCTCTTGAGACAACCAAGCATCTGATTATGCTTCATCAACAAGTTCAGACTGGCCTGCAGTCGAGACAGCTGCCGCATAGCATGTCTGTATGACAGGCAGCCAGCAGAGCACCACCGGCAGCAGCAGCAAACTGCCTCTTCACCGTAGCACGAGTTTTGTTTGGATTGGTGTGGGAGCCACTATGGGTACAAACACTGAGACCAAGGCTTTTGCTTGACTGATCGTGCTGCTGCAAGAAAATCCTGTGTCGGTGATCACGACACGACCAGTTGCAACCACGTAGGCAACAGCAAGATGAATCACAAAGACATGAAATGCTGATTGAATACACAGGTATGGCGCAGCTAGTCAGGCCTCAGGTATCAAGCTCAGGTGAGAGGCCTTTGCAGATCACTGGAACATCCAAGTTCAAACATCCTTCCTACGTTTCACGCTGGCATGGTTGTGCTGGCCTGGTGAATAGTGCGCGTTCGTAGCACCAGGTTAGCCTTTCCTGATGAGCCTTGCCGCTCACCACGAAATGGCAAAGCCTGACAAGCTTTGCTTATAAGCACACCCATGCCAAAGGCACTTGGGTCAAGCAAGCAAAAGCACTGCCAAGCACAGCGTAGCTGATAGCGCTGTCCAAAGAGTGAGGTTCCTTTACCGCCCATGAACTCCTTTACTGCTTCACAGCCTGACGCATGGCGCTGGGACAGTGCTGAGTTGACATGCCTTGCTTTGCGGTGACATCTGAGTGACAGCTGTGCACTTGCAGGTCTGGCTGCATATGGCAATGTGTATGGCCGCAACAACAAGCTTGAGACCAGCGCCTGATATGCCATACATTGATACGCCTGCTGGCTGGGTTGGGACAGCAGGGTAACAATGAACAGTGCAGTGGTGACTGAATGGCATGCCCTGTGCAGGGCGCCTGCCCCAACCCTGCTGATGCAGCTGCTGCCGCGGTTGTCATTCCGTTATCATCGTTTTGTTGGGTGTGCTGCCAGGTAATATAAGCTTCCTGTCAAGAACGCACATGAAGCTGTCCTGCACGGTGCCATGTCCTGGCATGGAAGTACAGCTGCTGCCAGTGGCAGCCTGTCAGAAAAGCCTGACTGAAGCCTGTCAGGACTGAATCACACCATGGCAACACGTTTCAAGATGATCCCTGTGGTTCTGTATGTTTAGGCAACCAGACACCCAGGCACAGAAGGGCTGCCAAACAGCCTGAAGCTGCCCTGTTGCCCTTACAGCACTCCAGCCTCAAGGCAGACCAACCCAGGTAGCTCTCCGCTGGCATAGTGACAAACAATCCAGCATGAGCACCTAGAAAGGCGCGAAGCCACCCATGCGAGGGGTCATGGCAGGCGCATAAGATCGCAGAACGACTTTGACTGCTGATGCCAATCAGAGAAGGAAAGCGCGGACAGGTGTGATGACAAACTTTCAGAAAAGCAGACCAACTTACACTGGTTGTTCTCAAGATCGCGCGTGTCGTCATCCTAGGCAATGCAGCGACGTGGGACCGGTCTGGTATAACGTAGTGGTCATCAGTGAACAGGCACAGGCCAACTCGAAACACTTTTAATTGAGGCATTACACAACGCTTTGCGACATCTGCGTGACATAAGCTCGATTGTGGAGTCTCTTGTGTCTCGCAGTCGAGTGCTTGCGTTCGTTTGGGATGGGGAAGATGGCGTAAAATGTTTTATTGGAGATGAGGACCCCAGCGCTCCTGCTAGGTGCGCTGCCAGACTGGGCTGACCAATCATTCAGTCGCCTTCGGTGCTAAGCTATGGCCTTGTTGGCGTTCGTTGTTCATGGTGAACAATGTTTTTACTTTTATTATGGAGGCGTTTGTTCGTTTGTGAAGCTTAACCGTGGTCTTTGTGCTGTTTCTGTTCTGCAGCGCTGCTGCTGCTTGTGCAGCTTGTGAGCAGCAACCATGCTGCCGGATGGCGCAGCAGAAGGCTTTTACAGAAGCCTTCGTACAGTAACTTGCTGACAGCAGCTCAGAGGTGCGGTCTGAGCACGGAGGGGAAAGAATGCACAGCTGAGCAGTGAAGTGCACTACAGCACCCACGTGGCTGATCAAGGCAGCACATGCATAAGCATCATGGCAGCCGTCAAGACACGGACTCTGTGATCAACGTACTGTACGATCGCAGCATGGTCCTGCACAGCTGCGTGGCAGCTATCAGCTGGCACAACACGGTGGCAGCAGACAGCAGGCACTGTGCTGTGCTGTCTCTGGTTCCGTGGCCCATGATCTGATCATGTGTTTTCTGGTTGTGCTGTGCCGTGCACCGCATGATGTCGTGATTGCTGGCATGCAGTGAGGTGCGGGTGATCCAGCAGCTGTACAATGGCGTCTTCAGGGAGCAGGGCTGGGCCAACACAGACGACTTCAAGCCACTGCTCAAAGTCGCCTTGACCCCCACGTCAAACCTGACAGCATTCTTCCCTTCGGACGACTCATGGCAGCGTGTGGCAGATTACTACTGCCTCACACAGCAGGGTGTGCTGGACAACATCTCCAACCTCCGGGAGATGCTGGCCAATTACATCAAGTCACACCTCGTGCCCAACCGCACACTGCACAGCCGGGACTTCAGGGATGGCATGGTGCTACAGTCCATGGCCAAGCCCACATCTGAGCCGCGTGGGGCGGCTGTCAACCACACTCTCAGCAAAGTTGTCACGTAAGCACTCTTGGCAGGTGGCTGGGGCACGCCAGCAGTAGCGTCAGGACAACAGCAGCGGCAGCAGCAGACATGCATCTGGCATCCCCAGTACAGGTGCAGCAGGCCAGAAACCATGCACGGTTGCCAGCAGCTGTAGCGTGCCTGCGCAGCTGGCTGGGGAGCCGGTGCAGCTGGCATGTGGTACATGAGGCTGATGACGTGGCATTTTGCTCTTGCCGGATCACCCTTGTGCTGCTCTTCACTTTTTGCTCTGTGTCTGTGCATTGGGTGTATCGTCTGTTGTGCAGCAACGGAACTGTCAAGTGGGTATTTAAGAACGCCAGTATCTACAAGATACCTGGCACATACGACTATGAGGACATCACTGTCAACCCGCAACGCATGGACATCAAAGCAGGGAATTCAATCATTCATGTCATTGACACACTGTAAGTGACACCAGGCGGCGACAGGCAGACGTCTGCAGTTTTGGCATCTCCTCAAGCAGCAGCAGTCTGCATTGCCTGCTTTGAGAGCAGCTGCCATTGACTCTACATTTTTGTTTGAGGCCAGCGACCCCTCAGAAGGCCTACTCCCACTTTCGCTGCTGCTACCACTGTCCGTGACTGTGCTTCTCACTCTGTATTCGGTCCCGTGCCTTGCTGCTGTCCTGTGCACAGGTTCCGCAACACTGAGACAGAAAGGTTCTGGGAAGGCCTACGGCAGCAGGTGCTGGACCGTGCAGGGCTGCCAATCAACAACCCGCACTGCCCCAGCACCCACAGCACTCAGAAGCAGGATGCGTTTGCGCCCAGCCAGATCGCAGGCATGGTCATTGGCGTCGTCATCGGCCTGCTGCTGCTGGCGGGCGTGCTGATGCTCATCTTCATGGTGCGCGCGTCAGACGGCAGCTTCCTGGGGCCCCTCAAGTCGCTGTCAAAACGTAAAAGGCGCACAGACGACGGCGCCAGCAGCAGCCCTGCAGGCGACAGGGACGGCGACTCGCCGGGCAGCGGCAGCGGGGAGGTGTTCACGTCGCCGCTGCTGCATGCGTCTGCCGGGCACAGCGCCCGGCTGGCACACCAGTCCACTGGCGGCAGCAGTGTGATGACCAACGGCAGCTGGGCCACGCGGGCCTCAGGGTCCAGCCAGAACAGCAGCATGCTGGTGCACACGGACAGCGTGACGGACGCGATGTCTGTTGTGAACGAGGAGAGCCCCTTTGCAATCGGCAGCGGCCACGCGCAGCACCTGCCAATAGCAGCCCTGGCCGCAGGCATGGCGGGCATGGCAGTCATGCGCCAGTCGTCCTCCATCACAGGCGACAACGGCAGTGACGATACCAACGGCAGGGTCACGGACAGCATCGGCAGCGGCACGCAGTTTGTCAGCAAGGGCAGCGGGCACGGCAGCAGGAAGGACCTGGCAGCACTTGCAGCAGCAGGGGCGGCTGGCGGCACGCCTGTGCAGTAAGCACCCGGCTGCTGTGATGCTGATGCGCCTGTCATTTGTTGCTGTGTTGCAGCAGAAGCAAACATGAGTGAGGCAGCCCGGCGGCAGCAAGGACTTCTGCAGGCGTCTTGACATGTGTAATGTGCACCTGATACCTAGTTCAGCTCTGTACTCGTTGCTAGCCCACATCACTGACCCCCTGCCCTTGTTCTGTTCACCTCTGTGTGTGTGCAGCCATGCGCGCGGCAGCTCTGCGGTCGAGTTTTTCGACCCTGCTGACGCCCCGCTGTATGACTCTCTGGGCGCCCCGCTGCTGCCGTCGGAGTCTGTCCCAATGGGCCGCATCAACCACGAGCACGTGATCCCCTTCTCAGAGCTGTCGCTCAAGGAGCTGATCGGGTCTGGGGCTGAGGGCAAGGTGGGTGTGGGGGGCTTGGCAGGAGGGCTCAGGGGCAGGGGTGTGGAGCTGCACAGCTGTCAAGCAGTTTGTGACGTGAGGCTGTCAAGTACTTGAGAATCTGTGCCCCGTCACAACTGGAATGGCACAGCCAAATTACCGCACATTGTTGGGGTTGCTGGGTCCTGTCTCTCATGCCTCTGTCACTTGGGCACCCTGTTGTGGGCTGCAGCTCTCGGTGTCGTGCTGAGCCATGCTGCGCTGCTGCTGGTGTGAGTGCAGGTGTATCGCGGCACCTGGAAGCACACTGACATTGCTGCCAAGGAGTACCTTCCGATTGAGCCAGCAGCAGACGTGCCAACAGGCAGCAACAAGGCGGACTCGCCGAGTGATGCAGCTATGGCACACGCAAGGGTGAGGCAGCAGTACACCAGAGTGGCAGCAGCGGCAACAGAGGCGGGTGGCAGCAGCAGTTGTCGTGTTTCCGATAGCCGTCAGCAGCCCTTGGCCAGGGGTGCGTGTCCGTGCATGCATCAGCTGCGTAGTGGTGCAGTTGGCAAAGGGCTGCTTCAGAGGGCGTCAATGCAGTGGCATGCATGTGCTTCGAACATGCATTTCTTCTTGCAGGTTGCCCTCTGACTGGCTGAAAGGCTTGCATGCAATCCTTTTCAGCATGCCATAAGCTCACTAACCCACTCTGGACCGGTCTGCTGTGCTGTGTGATGTGCCGTGCTGTGCTGTGTGCTGTGCAGACTGCGCTGGCCAA
>QAXK01013508.1:0-20018 GCA_004335735.1 Chlorella sp. KRBP
CAAGGGTGTGGGGGTCTGGCCCAAGGGTGTGGGAGTCTGGTCCAAGGGTGTGGGAGTCTGGCCTGTTGCTAGGCTCCTTCTAGGCTGGTACAACTATCTAGTAGCATGCTCCCAAGCTAGTCTCCTACTAACACTGTGGCTTCCACCGGGTATGATGCGATGGGATGGGTCAAGCATGTCTCGGCCACGGCCACGGCCGCGGTGGACATTCAAAGCAGATAGAGTCTACCCTACGTGCGTGCACCTGGCATACGCCATTGCATTCATGGGGAGCAGCACATCCAGAGACACACAATTCAAGCTGTGATCTGTGGTCTGCACACATTTGACGATGTCTGCATGCCTGCAGGACGTTTGTGGATGTCATGAAGCATGGCCGCGCTTGGCTCAGCCAGGTGGGCGATGCAGAGAGGGCTGCTGCAGCTGCAGAGGATGTTTAGAGCTCAAACTCACACATGCCCTCACAGCCAAGTACTACCAGGCTGAAACCATGACTCATGCAGACCTACCCATGCACAGATATGTCCACGCTGGCACCACGCCTCATGCAGACATACTAACAGCAAGCCGCTCCGTCGATTGGCCGCGCAGTCGCATTTGGTAACACATAGTGTCGGGAGGCCGTGTGTGCCACTACACCTGCCATGCCTCTTTGGTATGATGGTGATGATCAATTGCATTCCACTTGGCATCCATGACATCTCAGAGGTTGCTTGGCGCCCTGGATGCTGGAACTCAGCACGTCCTGTTTCAAACGGGCGAAGATGCCTGTCAACTTTCTCCTCGAGGTCCGCTGAGGTGGGATGCCATGCCCTGTCATGTCACTGTATGACGCTGCTGCAGGGCATGGACGGCTCTGGTGGCTGGGGCAACACCTCGGGGGTCGCTTTGATGCAGGGTGACTACCCAGCTACACTGGAGGTCAACCAGAAGGCGGGGTCCATCCTCATTCGTGACCTACAGGGGCACATTCCTGCCGGGACGTACACGCTGATGTATGACGGCGATGGAGTTGTGGACTGTGGCGCATTTGATGTCGCAGAGATCAGGTGTGTTGGCTGGGTTCCAGTGCAGTGTTGCAGTGGGCCTCATTGCAGTGTGCAATGTAGCGTGCTTGATGAAGGAAGGGGACTTGGGCTGCTAGTAAGGACGGTCAGCACGCCGCTTCAAGTTGCTGGGAGGACTGCTGCAGTCTCGCCACATGGTGCCGCCGTGAGCACTTCAAATTGCATGTTGAGGTTGCAAGTGGGCTTGCAGGCTGCAAGCACATTCACTGACCTGTATGTCTGGGCTACCATTCCGTTACTTCATATACCACGCTCAGCATGGAGATGGTCTTCATTTTCAGCTGTTGGGGTTGACTCCATATGTGGCCCCCCTGCGCCTCTCCCTGCCCTTCCATGTGCTGCCCCCAGGCACTTGTCTTCAGGCTTGGCCGAAATCGATGTGAAGCCTTCAACAGGAATCAACAACGGCCTCTTCATCACAGTTGAGCGCACCAACCCCGCAAACCCCATCCGCAACATCCGTGTGCTGATGCCCGGCTTCGATGCTGCTCGTGCCGAGGCGATGCCCTTCCACCCGCGCTTTTTGTCGACGATAAAGCCCTTTGGCGTGGTGCGGTTTATGGACCTTATGAGCGCCAATACCGCCGGGCCCAAAACGTGGAGCGAACGTGCTCGCACATCGGACAGGTAGGCGAACACTGGGGTTATGAGGCAGGCAGTTATCCACACACCCTGCACCTCAGGCACTTGACACGGGCTTGCCTTGCTGAAAGTTTCACGGAACGTCTCAGTTCCACCCTGCAGCTGAGACACTGAGCTTGCTCCAGCTGGAGCCCCGCCTGTCATAGTGCTGAAGAATGTCAAGTCGCTGAAGACTGTACATGCAGGCGTTGCCAATCGCCGTGCGCTTGGCAACAGGCACACAGGCTCTTGAAGTTGACTGCCATGAATCGCAAGCTCATATGATCCTTGCTCTGCTGCTGACAGGTCGTTCGCAGGACACCGTGGTACGGGCATCCCACTTGAGTATATGGTAAAGCTGGTCAACCACGTGGGTGCAGGTGCGCATGTGCTGACGGGCAGCAACCTTGCTTTGGGATCATGCCGAGCAGTTGTTACTCCTAAATCATGCAGAGCAGTTGTTACTGCTCGCTGGCCTTGCATTCAGGAGTCATGCCCCTCCAGCAGCTGCACAACTTGGGTCCTGCTGGCGCACTCCCTTGTGCTACCAAGGCTGCAAGCAGTTGTTGCAAAATGTGGCAGCAGCAGGTACCTGTGCAAGCCCCAGCTGTGCTCCTGTGCTCGTAATCTGTTTGGATTTGACCCAGAGCGGTCAAGGCAAGCAACCCCACATGCCATGTATCAGGCTCCCATCACATCACGTGACATGTGGTTTCCTGTCTGTGTCTCGGCTTCCCTCGCAGCTCCCTGGTTCACCTTGAACCACATGAATGATGACGACTTTCACAGGTGATAACATGGGCATTTCATGAGCCCATCAATCATCAATGTTTGGTCTGATTTGACTTCAAGAGCAGCAAGAGCCCCTGGTTGGATGGGTCAGCCACTACCCATGCTGAGCACGTTATGCTGCACACCTGGGCCCAAGAAAAGGGCTCCTGAGACCGTTGCAGGCCTGGCCTGATTGCCAAGCTAGCTGCCTGTGTGGACCTGGTCGGACACCTCCTGAGCACCGCCCTTGCGTCTTCCTTTGCAGGCAGTTTGCAACGCAAGTCAAGGCCACCCTGCGGGCCGATGTGAAGGTGTATGTGGAGTGGAGCAATGAGGCATGTAAGTCTGCAGATATCCTGCCACCTTGTCCCAATACATTCAGCGTGCAGTCTGTCTCAGGGGTGAGCCTCAGGACAGTGCTGGCATGTTCCAACTGTAGCAATGCGCTGCATGGACAAGAACTGCCGCATGATGCCCCCTTGTTGACTCGAAACGAAGTCCAGCAGACATATGACTGCTCGCCCATCGCTGTCTCATCTGTCCACAGGGCACACCGGCTTTGAGGGAGGCAAGTTTGCTCAGGCTGAGGGCCTGCGGCTCAACATGATTGAGCAGGGCAGTGCCTGGTTTGGGGGAGCCACAAATGAAGCCCGCCTGTGAGTCGACACACGTACAAAGCGCTTTGGCCTGTGCGGAGCACAGTAATGCACACATCACACAAGCCGGTCCCGGCTAGTTTGACTTCCCACGGACAGCACTCAGCTTGCTGCTCGCTTGCCTGCCCGACTTTGGGGCAACATGGTGTCAGCTAGGGGCACTTGTCCACATAATGCTCTTTCACAGAGCATTAGTCACTCATTAGCTACCAACGGTACTACACAGGCTGTGGTTATGTGCTTGTAAGGAGGCGCTGACCAGTTGCTGCATCCTGCATGTAATAGTACCGCGTCGAGCCATGATGGCCACGCAGAAATCATGAGTGTGACTGTATGCGCCATGTGTGCTCTGCATGGACACATCTTCAGGTGCTACATTGCCGAGCGCACAAAGGTCATGTCACAGATATGGAAGGAGGTGTTTGCTGATGAACCTGACAGAGTCGTGGTGGTGGTGTCCGGCCAGACGGGTGAGCGCATGTAGTCCACAGCAGGCTGGCAGCTGCCAGGCACTGGCACCAACCATTGCCAGTGCTTCCAGCCAGCCTTGTCAGTATCACCCCCGTATTTTGCAATCGCATGATCAGTCCATGGGCTCTTTTTGTTTGACAGACATGCCTGTGCATGTGATGTCCTTCTTGGATGCAGTGGTGCAGCATGAGGTGTAGCACAAAGCCACCGTTGCGTAGCTTATAATACTATACAGTTCTTACTTCGATGCTCCGGTGCGTGGTGCGTGGTTGCTGCTGCAGTGTGGCCCCTGGCTTCGGAGAAGGTCTTCACCTGCAGGTGACTCTGGGTGCTACCATCTGTTACCCCTGCCTTGCTGGCAGATAGCCTGGTTTGTTGGCATCAAGCTGGCATTGCCTTTGTGACCCTCCCGTGCATTCAAAACCCTACTAGTCCCTGAAACTAGGCACAGCAGGCCTTCCTAAAGCAGCCGCTGCTCCGTCATACAGCAGCAGCACAATGTACAAGCTTGACCCGAGTGCCTTCCTCGGGACCTGCTTCTCTGCCTCCATGCATGTACAGGAATGTGACAAGGCTTGTGGACGCATTTGCCATCGGGCCATACTTTGGCTCCTGGACCAGTGCCGACACTGACCTTGACACGTTTGTCAACAAGCTTCCAGCCCAGGTGACCACAGGCTGATTTGACCCCGGGTGGCACTTGGCTTCATCAGATTTGCACCCAAAAGACCGCAAACCGTGTAGCACATGTGCCTGCCCACTCTTGATTGCAACACAGCTGTCTGGTCACTGGTCACATAGCACACCATTCATCGCCACTATTAGGACAAAGCGTATGGAAGGTGCATGTGTGCGACAGGCCGCTTCAGTGGCTTTGTCCACGATGACCGTGCATACAGGGGGGCAGCAGTCGTCTGTCAATGTGTCAGCACTCAACACAGCCAAGCCTTCAGACACATGTGGCACACCCTGCTTAGAATGCAAAACAACCGGCACACGCCTCCCTTCTGCCGTGTGCCCTGCCCGCCCCACCCCGTTTGCCCCACCTGTGCTGTTGCAGATCGACAACGACCTTCAGAAGTACATTGCACCTCATGTTGCAATTGCAAAGAAGTATGGAAAGCCCTTGTTGGCATATGAAGCTGGCCAGAGCCTCACAGGAGACAATGCCATCCCCATGCAGGTACAGCCCCGGGCTGTTGGACGCCTCAGGTGGACTTCCATTGGAGGGTTGAGCGGCACAGATTAGGGGCCGTGGTGAGGTGGTTTCAGGGTTCTGGGCCTGCATAGAAGCACGCACACACCCACTGGGTCGCTGTGTGGAAGCCTGCTGTGCTGTGCTGTGCTGCCACGTTGATGTCCTGCAGGCCAACCGCCACCCTGGCATGAAGGCTGCATACACCAAGTACCTCAATGGGCTGAGGGATGCAGGCCTCCAGCACATCAACCACTACAACCTGATTTCAACGTACAGCAAATCTGGCAGTTGGGGCTTATTGGAGTGGTGAGTGGGGCCACCTGGTGGGGTCACCTTGCAGGAGCTGCCACACCCTTGTGCATTACCGATCTCAACACACTAGGCGGAGTACGCCCTAGCCCGGCTACCCCTGCCAGTGTCACCTGTAGTAGGGGGACATGCCAGCCTCTCCACCGCTCTTTTCTTGTGTGCATCACAGCAGACTGTGCAGCATCTCTTAGGTGACAATTTCCGGGTAGCAAGCGTAGCCTACGCATGTTGCAGCACGGTGCTGCAACGGGTGGACAAGCACTGTCTGTGCTCTGTGTTTGTGCTGTCGCCATGTAATGCACCATGCAGGCAAGACCAGGACACCAGCACATCACCCAAATACCAGGTATGCCGAGTTTTGCTGTTTTGGATAGGGAAAGGTCCAAGAGGGCTGCAACACTTCCCGCAGAAGCAGTTGCAGCGCATACTGCAGGTCAGCATACCGTACATGTTTCAGCTTGCGCGACACATGAAAGCTGTGTGACAAAACAAGAATGCGAAACTGATGGGTGCATGCCTCTGGGGTGTTGTTCTCATGCAGGCTGTGAAGGACTTCCTGGACGCGTATGGCACCTGCAATGCAACCAGCAACAGTACAACCAGCAACAACACATTCGCAACCAATCCTGACGGCACGTGCAACGAGGGCTGCTCTGCAAGCGGCCAGTGCATTGACGGCCAGTGCTACTGCAATACAGGTGGGCTTACGGGGACGTTGAGCTGCTTGCAAGGCGGCGGCGTGTGGTGCGCCGACACTCTTGCACAGTGGTGCTGGGGCCTTCCCGTGGTGGCATGGCTTGGACAGTGTGTGCCACACAAATGCTTGTGCACAGCCCATGCCCATGGCATGTCCTCCTCAGGCGGACAGTACTACGGAAGTACTGTCGCGTGGAAACTCAGAATGTGCCTGATTATCTTGTCATAAGCAAAGCAAGGCTCATGGGCCTGCTTGGATGTACCGCCTTCTGACAGCATTGCCTGTCACCCTGCTTCGCCTTGCAGGCTTCAGTGGTCCTGCCTGCAACATCACAAGCTACACAGACGTCTTCAACTGTGGCTACAAGTGCACCTTTGACCAGGTGTGCCGCACATCAACAGATAGCCCCTAACGCCTGACTGGACCACCTGAAAATGACCCCATTCAACGGAACTCTGCCTTGACTTTGTGGCAATGCGTCATTTCTCAAACAATAACGCCCACACCATCAAGGGTTACTCACCATGGCGGCGCTTCAAGGCAAACAAATCTTGTCCCAGGTCTCTGTGGTCCCAGTGTGGCTAGCCAGCCCTCATCATCAAGCACTGTGCCTGCCTGCATCTCGCCTGCGTCAATCATGCTGCAGGGTACTTGTGCTGTCTCGTCCACTTTGGGAGCCACCAAGTATTGGGTCTGCACGTGCAAAGAGGGCTTCTTTGGCGACAGCTGCTCACTGTTCAAGTGTCCACGGGACTGCAGTTGGTCCGGCACGTGCCTCGACAAAGGCGTCTGTGCTTGCTTCCCGGGTTTCACGGGGGATACCTGCGAGCTAGACTGCGGCTGCAACGGCCACGGCATGTGCAGCAGCAGCGGCACCTGCCTGTGTGATGCTGGCTACAAGCTGGGGCCAAAAGGCTGCGAGCCAGATTGCGCCTGCGGGGGATCGAACGCGGGGTGTGTTGCACCAGGGGAATGTGGCTGCAGCCAGTGTAAGAATGGGCAGTGCTTCAATGGCCGGTGTGAATGCTGGTGAGTCTCATTTGATCAGCACCAGGCACAAGACAGCAGCAACCGCTGCGTGTAGGCTGTATATGTGCATGTAGTGACTCCTGCCTGACAGGCTCTGAATCTGGTTTGGCAGGGCAAGCAACTGTCCTCAGATGGCACCGTCACGTTAAGAGATGCTGTATATGCATAGCTGGTGAACAGTTCCTTCAGGCATCAGCCGCGTCTTGCAGTCAACATCTGTTGGCTATGCCACAGGAGCAATGCACAGGCGCATGTGCCTCCCAGCAGTGCTCGTTTTCTTGCAAGGACCGTGTCACTATCGTTCTGCTCCTTCACCCCTGCTGCACACATGCAACACCCATTTCTTCATCACAGGGCGGGCTTCACTGGAGCGGGGTGTACAGAGCTCAAGCCGTCTGCGCGGGCCAACCTGGGGTCCCCCGTGGGTGTTGAAGTGGGTGGCCCTGCGTACTGGTCGACACAGTGGATATTCACCAACATCATGGCGCAGAGCAGCAGCGGCTGGTGGACGCAGCGAGCAGCAGACAGGTGCGCTGTCAGGGGGTTGTTTGTGGTGGAGATATAGATGTTGGCCATAGCAGACAGTGGCCTACATAAGTTGAACTTCCTGATGCAGAACTTCAGCAACAGCAGCCGCAGCCCCTGGTCAAATTTTGGCACACTTTGTGGGGCCCAGGGGCTCACCTCACGAAGGCTTCCCTACTAGTAGTTGCGAGCTTGTGTTGCCCTAGGGTGTGTAAGCTCCCAAAGGCTTGACATGGACTTGCAAATCGCGTTCATGATGGCTGCTTTTGCGCTGTACGTCGTCCCTGGCTGTATGCATGCTGCAGGGGTGATGTGGCCAATGTGTCGACAGCGTTTGACAGTGGCATCCCCCTCGACCTCACACCTGAGGGCTACCCACGCTCCCTGCCAGATGGAATAATTGCCCACAAGCTCGCTGTGAGGAATGTGCAACTGAGGTCCATGCCTGGACGGTGAGTCATCACTCGGTACTCATCATGATGCTCGGGGTCTAGGGCTAAGGGTTCAGGGTGCCAGGCTGCTGCCCGCACCCATCCCTGATGATGGATGGGACGTGCTCCAACCTCTGGGTCTCTGCTGCACGCCAGTGTTTGATGAAGTAAACTATGCTGTTGTGACGTGCGACGGTGTCGCTGGAGTCATGAGCCCGATGCAGCCTGACAGTGCCACCATGCGTTGATGCACTGCCAGCCAGGCTGTTGTCAGCAGACTTGCATGTGGTTGTTTGTCTTCTTCAGATACGTTGCCCTGTGGGACGGGGACGGCATCGTGGACATTCGTTTTGATGCAAAGGTGACATCCGTCAGCAGAAACCGGCTGGAGTTTGACTACAGCCCCACAGCAAACCCCGACTGCTGGGCAACGGGTGCAGCCTACTGTGGCGACAATGTGAGTGGGCCTGATAGAGGTTTTGGGGTGGGCGGTCGGGGAGCAAAGCAGCCTTTATATGCAGCAGGAGGCACATATGTCTTGCACACTGGGCTACATGCGATGCTGTTTGGCCTTCGCTCGTGATCTTTTCACTCAAAATATCACAAGGCTACCCAAGGCAATGCACACTGCTGTTGTTGCTGTTCTTTGATACCTGCAGGGCATGTGGATTGTGCTGCGCGCCACCAACCCCGCAAACCCCGTAAGGAACCTGCGCATTGTACCCAAGGCCCTGGAAGGCCTCTCAGACCGCCTGCCCTTCCACCCCTGGTTCCTGAAAGACCTTGAGCGCTTCTCTGTGCTGCGCTTCATGAGCTGGCTGGGAACCAACAGCGACGCCTTTGTGCCCTGGGCGCAGCGCACCACGCCCGCGCACGACAGCCAGGCGCGCCCAGGCGGCCTTGCCTGGGAGTACCTGGTGCTGCTGTGCAACCAGCTGGGGGCCTCGCCATGGATCAACATCCACCATCTGGCTGATGATGACTACGTGCGAAACGTAAGCACTACATTTATCAGTGGCAGTGCTCCTCCGGCTGTCGCTTACTAAAGACGATCTGCCTGTTGTGAGTGCCATTTGAAATATGAAAGGTGAGTGCTTCCAGCAGTGGCTTGTCACAACTGACCTGATTCATTGTGTAGTAGGACTGAGTCCTTGAGCTCAATGCATTACACGATGCATGCTGCGGCTTGATGTATGCTGCTGCTGCTGCTGCTGCTGGGTGCAGGTGGCATTGTTCCTCAAGGAGAACCTCCGGCCAGACGTCAGTGTCTTTGTGGAGCACAGTAATGAGGTGTGGGACGAGGGGGACAGGGCAGGCAGCAAGCGGGCTGTGCATTGCAGTTTCTGGCGGGGTCTCTTTTGGCTCTGTTCAACTTGAGGTCTTGTCACTGCACACCAGACATCAAGGCGCAGCAGCAGGTGGCGGCAAATGCTTGGCATTCAGGTGCAAGCACAAACTGATATGTCATCTGTGTACATAAATGATAGGTTCTCACACCTCCCCTGCACTTTTACAAGATCACCTCTGCAATCTTGGAACTCAACTTTTTGACACACTCACACACTGCACCACAGGCCATGCCCCCCTGCTCCATTGCAACCAGCTGGTCTGTTTGTTGCTGCTTGTACAACCACTCAGTGGCAGCAGCCTGGCGCTGAAAGCTGTGTGCGTCCAGCCTGCTTGTGTTGCTGTTGATCGCAGGTCTGGAACACGGGGTTCCCTCAGGGCAAGTATGCACGCAAGAGGGGACTCGAGTTGGGCTTATCCACTCAGGAAGACCTGGCAGGCTACAGGTACCATGGCAAGCGCTCTGGTGAGATCTTTGACATTTTCACAGATGTCTTTGGACCCGAGCAGCGTACCGCTCGCCTGAAGTACATCGTTGGTAGCTGGGGCTTCATCTGCAGGTGGGTAGATCGACTGATGGTTGAGGCATGAGGTCGTGCACGGCATGTCATGTGTATGTGTCTCCTTCATCCTGCTACACAGTGGGGTCTGGCGTTTGAAGAAGTTTCTTATACCGAAGCCAGGCTATTTGACCTGCAGGTTCAGAGCTAGCAGCAGGCCCAAAGACCCTTGCAGCAGCTGGGAACCCATAACCATGCGGGTTCCAAAACACACACCAAGCACATCTCACAGCCACCCTTGCAGCTGTGCTTGGTCACGTGCATGCCATGGTTGCTTGCACTCACACGGTGTGAGTGCCCGTTTCTGTTCTTTGTTCTTGTTTCTGCAGCGGCTCGTGGGGCACTGGCTGTGGAGCGACAGCCATCAACACGACGCTGGGCTATGCTGATGTGGTGCAGAAGGCAGATGCACTTGGAGTGACGGCCTACTTTGGCTGCGGCCTGGGTCAGAATGGAGCTGCAGATGCACTGGTAGGTTGGCCGGACTGTGTCGTCCTGCGCGCCCCTGCCTTTGCAGCCCTAACCATTGACCACCTGAACACTACTTACACTGCTTCCTCATCAGGCAGTCACCAACGGTTTGCTGGGAGGGTTGCCTCATGTGGCACACACTGACAATAGATCATGTTACATTTGCCTTGCATGCACACATGCACACATGCATAATGCAGTATCGTTAACGGCCCGGGGCAATTGAACTCCTTGAGTGAAAATACTAGACGTTGACTGGACTGTCGTTTCTCGTCACTAGCCTGAGTACATGTGCCCCCCTCGTCTCCCGCTCCGCCGTTGCTGTCGTGAATGCTGCAGCTGTCTGTGGATGACATGATGGCAAAGTGCATGTCGGACACAGAGCTGGAGGCGATGCGCACAAACCTGCTCGTCCTGAAGAGATATGCTGCCGCCTTCGGCCTGCCTCTTGTCACATATGAGGCAGGCCCATCAATTGTGGTGAGCGTGTGTTTGCAGAGGACTTGCTGTGAATCCGAGGGCTGGGAGGGCTGCGGGCGTGACTTCAGGTGCTTGGGTTGCTTGGTGCTGTCAGGGGTTCAGTTGTTGCATGCGTACAGCAGCACAAGCACCTTTTCAGCTGTGCACCACCGACCTGGATGATGCTTAGAAGGACTGCACTAACTCTGAAACCCGTGCTCCACACCCTGCCGCCATCGTGACCTGCAGGAGCAGTCCGTCCTCCTGAATGGTGGAGGCTCGCAAGCAGCAGCCCTCAAGTAAGCCCTGTGTAGCCGGTGCACGCCACTAAACTGGCCTGATTGTGCCCCACGGCCGCCTCAATTTTAAAGTTAGAAAAACTTAGCGGGTGCATCCCAGGCTCTGCTCAGCAACCAAGCTAGGTAAGCAACTGCTGAGTCACACCTGCTCACTCATCATAGATCATCGGATGACGATCCAATCACTCATCCAGTCACACCAGTCCCGTCACTCATCCAGTCACTCACAAGATACATGTGTTGTTCACAGGTACATCGCCCTGCAGCGCGACAGCCGCTTTGAGGCAGTGTATGCAAAGTACCTCAAGATGTTTGACGAGGTTGGGCTGGTCAACGACACCCTGCCCCTCATGCACTTCACCAGCGCAGGCTACCCCAGCAAATTCGGCTCCTGGTGAGCCGGGTGGCCTTGCTCTCAGTCCATGTTCCTTTGTTGGGTTGCTGTTGTCGCCTGCATATCAGGCCAGTGTTGCTGGCAGTGATATTCCCAGGCATACAATGTAGCTGTGGGACATTCACAAGTGTGTTCTGCATGGTTTCTGCATGCAAGGCTTGCAGGCATACAGCAGTACTAGTATGCCCTCTTACGTCGAAACAGCATCGCAATGCGCCCCCCTGACAGTGTCACCAAGTGATGGACCCGGCTGAGGCGTGCACCACCAACTCGCCAGAACGTTTACTACCACTTGCGCTTGCAGCCGTTCTGCATGCGGGCAGAAAACACTGCTTTTCCCTGGGCTAGCAGCCCAGGGTCCATACATTGCTTTTACAAGATCCGCCTGTTGTCACCATTGGCGCTGCCCACCTCGCACCCATGACCCCCTGCAGGGGCTTGCTGGAATACACCGGCCAGGACCTGTCGACAGCACCCAAGGCTCGGGCCCTCTTCGCCTTGCTGGACCTGAAGCAGCCTGCAAGCATAAGGGTTGGCTGCCTGGACCCAGATATGGGCGTGAGGGGCCTTGCAGATGCCCAATACAGTGGGGCCCCAGCCATACTGAGCCCTGCCAAGGGCGCTGTGTGGATACAGGTGGGCAGCAGTTGCCACTGGCAGCGTGTTGTGTTTGTGTGATGCACACTTACCCTGTTGCTTCGGAAGCATACCTTGTCAACAGCCATCTGCACGCTTGAATACAATTAGCGCAGCCTCATCCTTGAGGATAGATCAGCGCACCTTACTGGCATTTGCGTGCTTCTACACACATCCAAGCGTCACGTAGCTTCTCAGCTGCCGCTGTTGCCGTTGCCGTTGCCGTTGCTGCTGTTCCTGCTGTATTTGATGTGGTCTAGGGTTTGGAGTTCAAGGTGACCTTCCCATCCATGCGTGCACCAGCTGGAAGCGTTACAGTGGACGTCTTCAAAGGCAGTGACTGCAACACCACCGCCCTGAGCACCTTTGGACCTCTGGCCGTCTCCCAAGGCACATTTGACGCCTCTGTCACCATCAGAGTCCCCGCCGAACTGTCAGGCCCCGGCTACTTCCTCAGGGTGAAGGGAACTGTCAATGGGGCCCCTGCAGCGATCTACAGCGAGTTCTTTGATGTGCAGCCAGCACAGAAGAACGGGGAGTGCAATCCCAACCTGCCGTACCCCCCACCCGTTCCCCGGTGCAGCCCTGAGCTCAAGTGGAACGTTACAGACGGCCCCAGTGGCCTTTGCAAGGTGGAGGCAAACGGCTGCCGCAGCTATAGGTGAGATAGGTTTAGCGTTTTGGCGTTACGGAGATGCTTCGAGACCAAAGGGCAGCTCCGGGATGCTGTGCGGCATACATTTTTTGCTTTCAAACAAAAGGCAACATGCTGCTGCATGAGGCAAGGGGACATCTTGTTGTGTCTTCAGAGCTTTACCACAACAGTTTGTCTGGATGCAGTCACTGAGCCTCAGCAGCATGTTCGTGTGGATATATGAGCATCCTGTTAGGTGCCAGTACTTCTTGCCACAACTCTGAGTGTCCTCTTTCTGTCAGTGGTGGTTGCGCGTCGAATTGAAGTCATCTGCTGGCGTCATGCTGTGTCATACGTGCAGGACGGCCGGGACAGCTGCCAAGCCCTGGTACTCCTCATCCAAACCCGTGGTGGACTGCACCAGCCAGTTCTCTCCCAACCCCAGCAAAGCAGCCCTCACAGCAGCTGGTGTGCCCCCAGACCCCTTCACTGCAGGAGGAACCTGCTGAGCAGTGCGGGTAGGACTGGTTCCTGTGTCAACATGTGCTGTACAGCTCCTGTATTTGGTGCGTTGTCATTGTGTGGCCGATGATAACTTGCAACATGGAGCTTTGGACAGCGTTGGAGACATCACGATGGAAGAGTGTCGTTTGTGAGCATGCTGGTGCACGCTGGTGCTATTTGCATGCCATGGCATCACAGGTTGTGAGTGAAACAGCAGTGTCCCTCATGGCATTCAATGCCTAGTTTTTGAATGTGCAGCAACTACCAAGGCATCCAGCAGGCATCCAGGGGTCTTTGACCGCCGCAACTGCTGCTCGTTTGCTCCAGTTTCCTGTGAGATGCATGGTTGCTGGGGTTGTCATCATGACAAAGTTTGCCGAAGGTTGTGGAAGGTCATCTGTCTGACAGTGTCCGACAGTGTGCATCCATTGTTCTGCTTTGGCCATGCGGAAAATTAGAGTACTGGGCCATCTTGATGCCATCAGTGAAAGTATGTTGTTGTTTGTGACCTTGATGGCCGCTAGTGTGGTCAACGGCCAGATCGGCGAGCTGATGGCTAGCCTGGACTGTGGCCAATCAATCACTCACACATGCTGCTGGTCATTGAGAACAGCATGTCATCTGAGTCAGATAGCCCATGCATTCCTGTTTGCTGCCATGCCTTGTCTCTCGTCGGCTGTGTTGCGTGATTGTGACATACTGTGCCGGCTTTACACTGCATGTCGGGGCACCCCAGCGCGGCCGTACGTACACGCCCTTGATGCTGCCATCACTGATGCCACTGAGTAGCTTTCCAGCTGCTCTGCAGTTGGGCTTTACATCATGTTGAGCTGTTGCCAGTGGCTGGTTGGCGCCATTATATAGTCCAAACATGAGCTCAGGGTGGGCCTGGGAACGGTGGACCACAGCCTGCCGCATTCTGCATGCTGTCACACGGCATGAGCCACGGTGGCTCATCCGAAACTTTGAAACCCGCATGTCGAGCTGTGCATCTGGGTGTGAGGTTTTTGGAATTACAGCCCCACTGTTGATCTGCAGCGCCGTAGCTAGCTGCACCCATGTTCCCTTGTCCTGTGCCACGTCATCATGTGGGGTGCCATGTGCCCACAGTAGCACGACTGTCCGTGCTGTCAGCAGCTGCTCATGCCGCCCCTGCGGGCACTGCTCTTGCTTCAATGCTTCCTTTTTTATTGTGCAGAACCATACAGAAGCTCCGCTATGGCATTGCTTGTTGGCATCCTCTGGGTACTACTAGAAGTTGAACAGCATGGGGCAGTCCATTTCCTACAGGGTCCCATGCATGCATGTATGCTGTCTTTGACGCTGTTGCAGGGTGCTGTGTTGACTGAAAGCAGCATAGAATCACTCGGTGGCACTAGCTGAAATCCATGTTCTGTGGGAGACAACACTGTGACACGCCTTTGCCTGTCTGTGTGACAAGGGCCTCCCTGGGAGTATTTTGCTCCAGATGTGAAGAACCTTCCATGCTTGCTTTTTTGCCCAGCCTGGCTGGTCGTCCCTTGAATGCCAGTGCTGTGCCAGTTGCGGGCTGTCTGTAGATCTGACTGTCTGTCCCTGGCTGCCCTGAGCAGCTAGGGGGCCCCGAGGCCTGTGAACAGCATTGCTGAAAGCACAGTTCCCTATGAACAACCACGGTCTTGCACTGGCTCTTGTGCTGCACTGTTCAGCTTCCAACATGCAGGCCATGGCATCTGAACAAGCCTTTTTTTGCCAAGGGAGGTTTGGAGAGGCAGAGCTCAAGTGCCACCGATCAAACTTGCATTCCTGAAAGCAGCAAGGGGCCGGGGTCACCCATATTCAGTGACTCATATCCAATGTGATGCTCACACATATACTTGGTCCGTGTCATACCTGGTCCAGACACCTCCCCTGTCTTCTTTTGATATGCATGCTATGTTGTTTGTCCATCCACCTGGTGTCCGACACTGCTGCAGCGGATCTACTGCAGTGGCTCTCAGAGGCTCAGCTATGTGCTGATCTGCTGAGCAGACCTCACTGGATGGATGGTTCACGAGGCTGCAATGTTGATTTGTGCATGCTTGTATACAGCGTGGCTTTGTGAAGGCTTGCATTTGTAGAGTTGACAGATCTGTCATCTTGTGTGCCGCAGCGGTGCTTTGTGCATCATGCGTTTGTTGGTTTGACATATCAAGGTACATTTTGACTACGTAGTCCAGCCATGTTCATTCCGAGTGTTGTGTGAGTGAGATGACGGTTGATCCTCACTGTGTGAGGTTTGTTTTGTCAGTGGGTGAGTTCCATTGGGTGAGTTCCATTGGGTAAGATCCAGTGGGTGAGTTCCACACGTGGGTTGTGAGAGTAATGAAAGTGATGACGCTATTGAGAAAGATACAGCTTAGCTAACCAGCATGTGTAGGTGTTCATGTGCTGTGAATGCCGATGAGGTGATGAAGTCAGCACGCTCGGTTCCTGGGTTATGCTGTCACTCAAGCAGTCCATGTGGTATTGGTGCTGCCACTGTGCCCCCAGTTGCAGTGCAAACAGAGAAGAAAACAACGACTTGACAACGCTGGCTGATACACAGCAGCATCCTGAGGCGGTGCCGACCACCAAACAGCTTGCAGTTGCAGTTCACTGGTCCGCTCTGCTGCTGACCCAGACTAAAGCACTGCAAGAGCAGGCAGCAACTTCACACCACCACCACCATGACCATGCAGGCTCCCATCAGGAATGCCAGCACAGCACACACTGAATATGCTATGACATCCACACCACTTTCTCACTCAGGGGCTGCCGTTTCGGCCTGTAGCTCTGCAACCGCTCAGCATCAGCAGTGCCCACCAGGAAGAACCCTAGGCAGCGGTCCCCTCTGCTGATGTCCAGGCCCAGCAGCTGCTGCATCTCTGGCGCCTCCCTGGCCGGGACCTGCCAGCTGGACCAGTAGCCATGGATACCCATGGACGACGCCTGTGCAAGGGTATGCATGCACAGCAGCAGACAGCATGTGGCGTCAGGCGTGGTCAACCTAGACTGCAGGGTGTTTGTGGTGCATGCAGTGTACCCCATGTGACCGTAACAGCAACAGTAACAGTAACAGCAATGTGTGTGTTGTGTGCCGCTGTGAGCTTTGCACAACTGCACACAGGCCCCCCAAGAAGCCAGCACGCTGTTGAAGTCTAACCTGCCAATCATCAAGTGAGCACATGGGCCATTCGACATGCATAGTATAGTGCATCACTGCCTGGCAGCGTACCTGCAGCTGCATGTTCTGCACAGCACAGGCCAGTGCGCACATCTCCTCCCACTCTGGCACTGTGTCGTGACGCTTCATGCACAGTGCGATGTAACAATGGACCTGCAGGCAGCAGTACATGCAGCAGTACAGGAGGCAGTGCAGGCAGCAGTGCAGCAGCTTGCGAGTTGAGCAGTGGCCAAAGCATGACGGGACTGGCACCCAAAGTGTCACACGGTTTGGCTAGCAGCCATGGGATGCCATCACCAGTGTCTGACATGCCAGCTGAGCTGACAGCTTACAGCGAAGAAAAGGGAAGTTGCAGGTGCGTGTGAGTCATGGAAAGCATACCTTTGGCCAGTCCTTTGCCTTCTTCCGCTGCAGCTTTGCAACTGTCTGCTCTGCCTTCTCAGCCGGTAGCAACTCCTGGCAGAGACGGATGGTCATGTCCTGTCGGCAGTACAAGACAGCACAGTACAGCACAGCATTGCAGCACGCCACACAACAGTCACATCAATCAACAACAGCAGGCCCCGCTTGATGACTGTTGCAACAAGGACCGCATACCATTGCCAGCGTTGCTGTGCAAAGGCAGATGTGGTCGGTCGGGGTGCCACAAACCTCAGATGCCTCCTTGCCTGCCAGCGCACCGCATACAAGAAAAGGCAAGGTACATGGGTGCATGAATGCATTTATGCATGAAAGCCGTGTGAGCCCTATCAAGCAATGGTGGCTCATTTTGGGGATGCAGTGGCACACACATGTTGTCCCTGTCACACACACCTCAAAGGCTTCCTTGCTCTCGCCTTCCATCACTACAAAGTGCCAGGGCTCAGTCAGCTTGTGGGTGGGCGCCCACCGGGCTGCTTCCAATATCACCTCCAGCTTCTCTCTCGTTATGCTGCTGTTGTCGCCTGCAAGACGTAATGTCGGGGTAGAGATGTCGGCTGAGTGTGTACTCAGCTACAGCAGCCGCAAGACGTCCGAGAATCCCTGATACTGCCTTGCTGCTTCTGCAGATGCTGTCAATGCCCCAGTGTTTCCAAACATGACCAGCGTAGGACTGTTGGCAGACTCCTGGCCTGGAGTGCATTGCTGGCATGAATGACGCTGTGAGCTGGCCATGTACATTGGTTGCTCGATCCATACCTGAGAAGTCTTTTGGGAAGACACTTCTGCGGCCCTTGATCAGCTGCAGCATTGCGTCAGGGCTCAAACTTCTGCCTTCACTGCCGGTGCTGCCAACTGCTGCTGGCTTTCTGCTCCTGTCCTGCCACCAGCTGACACCTACAGCTGCTGTCAGAATGGCAATCGCCGCAGGTGCCCACGCCGAAGTATCAGCATATGATATGTACCAAGAGGCAATGATGACTGTTGGCAGCAGCAGCACTGAAAGCACACTGCTGCAAAGCATGGCAACACAGGCAGCAGCAAAACAAGCAGACAGGACAATCACGCTACTAGTGAAATAAATGCAAGCCCAGATGCTTACGAGAGCGCCGTCCTGGTGGACCCAGGAGATGCCATTTGCATGGACAGATTTGCAGCTTCCCAGCAGTTGGGCTTGGCATCCTGTACCTGCTTCCTGTATGTGCAGCCATCTTGACTACAGACTCATTTATTGACCAGATTTCCCTTTAACGTACACCGCAGCCACAGGAGGTTGGCACGCATTCATGCAGTCGCCTGGTCCTGCTGCACGTGGGTCAACATCCGTCATTGACTCCGTGTCTGGCGTGTGCCCTAGATTTCAGATGGCATCACATCAGCACTTGAAAAACGAAACATGTACGCACAGCTTGAGAAGATCAGAAATCACAAGTTTGCACGCACATAGCACCAGCTGGTTGTGGATCACATTGCCAGATCATATCGCAGCTCGACCCGATATGACTGCACTCATGTGAGCTGTCTACACCAGCAAGAGCAACATGCCGCAGAACCACCACATTATTGAGCTGGGGGCAGCGGCGACCGTAGCATGCTGTGCAGCTGCATGGTACCTGCACACCAGCAGGCCTGGTTTCTTCAGCAAAGCACAGCATTGGATCAGCAGAAATTCTCCTCTTTGGACAGCAAAGGCAAGGAGATAGTGAACGTTTGCGTCTTTAAAGCTTTGAAATCGCAACTTGATGTCCAGATCGTGGCAGCTGGTGATCCTTCCAGCTGGCTATGCATGGTGCACCAACCTACACGTGGCCTTCAGAAGGGCTCAACAGGCACCAGCATCACGCATACCATCGTCGTGCGCATGAGAACTTGACATGAGTATCGTATATATCGTTCTGTACGTGCTTCGACATCTCATGCAGCTGCTGCCATGCCTTTGCAGGTGTCACTGGGCCCTGTGGACCAGCTAGAGCCGGGAGAGGCCCCATGGCCTGCAGGTGGCTTTGAGGGGCCTGCTCAATGCAGACCCATCAGCACCATCACAGAGCTGCTCACTTGGCAGCCACCTCAAACCTGTGCTGCTGTCGCTGACACGCATACAGCACCAGCTGCAGCAGCTGCAAGCCCTGGTGCACTCCCTGCCAGCAGAGGCACAGCAGCAGGGGATGTGTGCAGCAGCATGGCCCCAGACCCCTGTGTTTGCATCACTCCACTCTGTGTCCCAGAGCAGAGCTTACATGCACCACAAAAAGGCAGTACAGCACAGCAGGGCAGTACGAGCAGTACGCGGCCGCAGCTGCTGGTATGTCATGACATGCGGGGTGGGTACCTTGATTACGAGGCCTTGCTGGCGGGCAGTGCAGATGCAAACGAGTACCGTATCTGGCACTGGGACTGTGTGGATGTGTTTGTGTACTTCAGCCACCATATGGTGACCATACCACCCAAGGGCTGGATCCACGCAGCACACAAGCACGGCGTCCAGGTGAGCACGGTATCAATGTATGCGTAGCACACATACTGGGGACTGCCAGCAGCCTGAGGGTGAGCAGTTCGGCTTGCCCAGCAGCTCGCTGAACCTGCTTTCGGGCTTGGGTCTATACCAGACGTCCCAGACGCCAGGCAGGGATCTATTAAACATCTTTCTGCTCGCCCCCCACCCCTGTCCACATAACCGCCACTCCCAGCTTCTTACCCCTGTGGCCCCCTCCTCCTGGGGTAGGCCGCTGCTATTCATAGTCTTTTTTTACAAAATAATAATAAAAGGACATGTATGAAGCAGGTGCTGGGCACGCCGAAGGCTACCTGCGATGATCACTGTGTCCCCTGCCCTTGCTGCCTGCTCCCAACCAACCCTCCCTTCTCACTGTTTGCACAGGTGCTAGGCACATTCATCACAGAGTTTGGCCAAGGCCGGCTGCGCTGCGACCGCATGTTCAGCTCAGCTGAGTCAGCACGCCAGGTGGCAGATCAGCTGGTCTCCATCGCCCAGCACTACGGCTTTGAAGGCTGGCTGGTGAGGCAACTGGTCACACCCACAGGGTTGCACTGTTGTTGCACCTGTGAGGTCACACTTGTGGTGCTCACAATCACAACTGCAACGCACAGTGTGAGGCTTGCACTTGGGTGGTCGCACTGTTCTTCTGATGCGTTCTGGGCGCTTTCAGAATGCATGTTGTTTTGGGCAGGACAGACACCTCATCAGTCAAATTTAGCTGTGCATATACGAGCACTGGGCTTTTCCCAATTTGCCACAATACAGTCAATGCCTGCTTATGCGCTCCTGTTGCTTTGTATTGTGCTGTGTACAGGTGAACATAGAGAACCCCCTGAGT
>QAXK01013510.1:0-11570 GCA_004335735.1 Chlorella sp. KRBP
TGCTGGCAGCCTGCTGCAGCAGGGATGTTATCACCGGCTGCTGCAGCAGGGCCGTTGCCGGCAGTCGCTGCCGCAGGGGCGTTGCTGGCAGTCGCTGCAGCAGGGAGCAGCCTCTGTGTTTGTAGGTTGTGTGTACAGCACGCTTGGCATGGTTCAGACAGTGGCAGCAGCGGTCCGTCCCTGTTGCGTGCACTCCTGTTTGCCACAGGCATCAGGGGCAGACGGGCACTTGGGGCCAGGGTTGCTGCTGACTGCTACTTTGATGGGTGTGGGGCCTGAGATGTACTGCATACTACTAGTGGCCGCCTGGGCTATATCATAGCACCCCCGCGCTGCGCTGGCGTTGCTGACTGCTGTTGCTGACTGCTGTTGCTGACTGCCGTTGCTGACTGGTTGTTTGTGTGGACGCCTCTGTGTCGCAGGTGGGCGTTTGGCTGGTGCATGTTCCTGACTGCCCTGCTGGTGCTGGGTACCAAGGAGAGTGCCCGCTTCAACCTCATCATCACGGTTGCACATCTGGTGCTGGTGGTGTTCATCATCATCGCAGGTGGGGGTCACAAGGGGCACAGGCTGGGTGGATGTGTGTGTCACAATGCAGCAATGCTGCATTGCATTTCACAATGCAGCAGTGCCGCATTGCATTTCCAATGCAGCAGTGCCGCATTGCATTTCCAATGCAGCAGTGCAGATGCGGCAAGGCAGCACGTTAATGTTGCAGGCATGTTGAGGAGAGGACACTCAGCATTTCGCACATGGCGGGAGCATTGCACATGGCGCCAACTGCACGGTTTGAACACCCCTCTGGATATGAGTGTGTTGTGCTGACTCGGTTTGCGTGCTGTGTGCTCTCCTGCTGTGCTGCAGGGTTGATCAAGGCCAAGCCCAGCAATGCACAGCCCTTCTTCCCCTTTGAGGTGGGTGGCCACAGGTTTCAGTATGATGCGACATGCACAGGGACCATATCCGCTCATGCTGTGCTGTTCTGTTGTGGCTGGTTGGTGACTGGTTTGTGTTGTTGAGCAGTACAAGTCCACCACTGCTTCAGCCTTTGATGAAGTGCATCTATGAGGTGCATGAAGGGGCCGTGTTCAGATGTCAATGGTATGAGTGCTGCATGATGAGCTTGGTGCAGCAGCAGTGGGCTCCATCTGACTCATGCTGCTTTTGTGTTTGTGAATTCTGCTGCTTTCACGTGCAGATTCGTGGGGTGTTCAATGGAGCTGCGTTAGTCTTCTTCAGCTTCATCGGGTTTGATGCCGTTGCTTGCTCAGCAGAGGAGGTGAGTGTGGATGACAGCTGATGGCTGCCATGAATTGCTGCAGTACTGACAGGGCTGTCTGCTGTGCTGCTTCACGTTGCTTGCACATGTGGAGCACCTTGGCTTGGTGTCAGCATGCAACCAACTCTTGGCACAGCCACAGGGCAAGCTGCACTATCACCATAACCCTTCCTTTGGAATGTTCTTCCCACAGTGTCTTGTACTGCCTGTCAACATGACGTTGTACTGCCTGTCAACATGACGTTGTACTGCAGGTCCGCAAGCCAGCACGTGACCTGCCCCTGGGTATCCTGGGTGCACTGGGCATCGTGACGGCCTGCTACATGCTCATGAGCGCTGCCCTGGTGATGATGCTGCCCATTGGAGCCATGGACCTCGACGCACCCTTTGCCCATGCCTTTAGGTACTAAGACACACCCGCTGCTGATCCTGAACCCTAAAGCCTGAACCCTTTGCTCACGCCTTCAGGTACTGACACACACCCTACGCTGTGCTCAGCTGCATGCCTGCACTCTCCTGTGTCGCTTCAACACCCTCTGCTGCGCTGAGCTGCATGTGCTCAGCTGCATGTGCTCAGCTGCATGTGCTCAGCTGCATGTGCTCAGCTGCATGTGCTCAGCTGCATGCCTAAACCCCAAACCCTCTGCTGTGTTGGCGCAACATATTGTTGGCGCACTTCAGTGAATTGTGCCACCCAGAACTGTGTGTAGCCCACCAGATAGCCCCTGTATCTTTCATGCAAATGGCATGCGCAAGCAGCTGACAAGCCCAAAGCCACCAATAACCACGCCGTGGATGTGTGTCCTTGCGCCCTGCAGTGCGGTGAACATGGACTGGGCTCGCTACATTGTGGCCCTTGGTGCTCTGATGGGCATTGTGACCACCACCCTGGTGAGTAAGGCTGTCGCACTGGTTGGGCGCTAAGAGTGACATGGTCCTGGTGAGTAAGGCTGTCGCACTGGTTGGGCGCTAAGAGTGACATGCAGGCTAGGCATTGGCTGATGGGCATTGTGACCACCATCCTGGTGAGACAGGGTGCGGTACCATGTGCATGCATGTGTGCCATGTGTGCTGCAATGGCGGGGACATTGAGACCACCACCCTGGTGAGCAAACAACCACATGAGGGTGGTGAAGAGTGATGAAGTGTGATATGGCAAGCAGGGCGGTATCAGCACGGTCCTACAATAAGTGACATCAGGGTATGCTGGACATTTCATGCCTGGTTGTCATTATGTTGTATGCCAAGGCAGCAGACTTGTCAACACAGACTGCCAGCAGACCCCCTGACGGTGTTGTGGTGTGTCGCCCTGTGTGCAGGTTGGTATGTATGCCACCAGCCGCATCATTGCTGCCGTGGCACGTGCCCACCTGCTGCCTCCCTTCCTGGCTCGTGTCCACCACAAGCTGGGCACCCCCTATGTGTCAACCATCCTGTCTGGTGTTGCCGCAGCCATCATGGCCCTCTTCACAGGTACGCTGCTCCGTGGTGTTGTGCTGCGTGGTGTCGGGCTGCGTGGTGTCGGGCTGCGTGGTGCTGTGCTGCGTGGTGTTGTGCTGCGTGGTGTTGTGCATTGTGCTGCGTGGTGTTGTGCCTGCTCTGTGGCCCTCTTCACAGGTACGCACAGTCCCTGGGGGGTTGTGGGGCAGGTTTGTGCTGGGCCAGTTCGCAGTATGTAGTCCTTCACGGAAGGATATCAGCACAGGACAGTGCCCATGCTGACGTGGACAGCGCATGTCTGCATGGGCACTAGACTGTGGTGGTATCCTTGTGTGGTGGGATGCATGCTGCAAGCATATTGTCCGGCAGTCGCCACCCACCAGCGACGTCGCGCGCACGCACCATTCTGCTGCTACGTGGTGTCGTTGCTGCTCTGCGCGCGCATGTCACGAGCTGCCGCCTCCCTACCAGCGTGTGTGTTTCTGCAGTCTTTCGCACCCAGCTGTACCGTGTCCTGTGCAGGTGGGCGGCAGCTGAGCTTTGGATCGTGAACAGTTGTGGGCAGTTTCTGTTATGGCAGATACGGCTAGCCAGCGTGCCTTGCAAGGCACCCAACTGCATGCAATGCAAGTTGCCGGCTGTTACGTGTCGTATATGTGCTGTTTGTATTGCCGCTGCTCCTTCATTCCACACAGGCTTTGATGAGTTAGTGGACATGGTGTCCATCTCCACCCTGTTTGCCTTCTGGATGGTTGCCCTGGCCCTCATCTGGAACCGCTACTACAAGCAGGACGTGTCACCCAGGCGGGACAACTACAAGGTGGCCGCGCACCTCGTGGTGCTTGTGGCTGCTGCCGTGGGTGAGCGCTGCTGAGGGGCGCTGAGGGGTGGGGGCTGCATGTGTACTGTTCTGGGCTTTGGTTGACTGCAGACAGCTTGAATGCCATTGGCTGAGCTGATTGCCCAAGCGTCTTGTGGGGTGTTTTCCTGCATGTGGATCACCTGGCTGCAGCCAGTTGCATCGCTGTTTGACCGCCCTGTGGTGTTTGATTGTGCTTCACTGACTAAGGCTGCTTGTTTCCTGTCTTATGTTTGTCCTGCCAGTCTTCACCATCGTGTACCAGGTGCTCCGCGACGACTTCATCGGCATGGTGGTGTCAGCAGCAGTGGGCATTGCTGCCACTGTGTCCCTCCACCTGTCCTGCAAGCAGTACAACCGCCCGACGACGTACGGCGTCTGGCTGTTCCCCTACGTGCCTGCACTGTCAGTCGGGCTCAACTGCTTCCTGCTGGGCCAGCTGAAGACTGCTGCATACGAGCGCTTTGGTATCTGGACTGGCTTTGTCACACGTGAGTTCTTTGGTGCTTGGGTCCCTCCGTCACGCACACTGCACTGTGCCTGCAAACCCGCGTGCAACGTGGTGGCACCTCTGCTGCTTTGCAGCCTGGGTGCTCGGGTCGCTCGGGTCAGGCACAGTGTGTCTGCACGTTCCATGCAGTGTGATGGCATGTGTGTTGGTGCGTAGCTACAGTCTCGTTTGCATGTGTTGTGTACCGCGTATCCACCTCGTTGATGAGTAGGCGTCAGCCTGTTGCGTTGTGATGCTGAGCAAAGTGTGCTGACGCCTGCGCCCGCTGTGCCTGCCGCTGTCACGCAGTGTTCTACCTGATCTACTGCCTGCCAGCTGGTATCAAGAAGGAGAAGGTGAACAACACCCTGCCAGACTTCAGCGAGGGCAAGGCTGCTGATGCCAAGGGCGTGGGCACAAAGGGTGATATTGACCTTGCCAACAGCCCATCAGCAGGACTGGAGCTGCAGCACACTGCCGCAGCCGCACCCCCTGCAGGACCCTAGTGGGGCTGCTGGGTTTCCTGTATGTCTACATACGTACTGCCTGCATGCACTGCCGCTTCCAAAGGTCCTCGTGGTGATGATGTGGCAAGCCTCCTGTGTCGCTGTTGATTGGCACATGGCTGATGATGGCAGCATGCGGTGCTGCATGCAGCCTGAGACATGTGTGTGCAGCCAGTCTCTGCGTGGGGCATGGACGTGCATGTTCATCATGCGTGGCTGCTTTGTGAGGACTTGTCGCAGCACAGGAGTTGTTATATCATACAGCAGTAGTTGACCTTGTGTGAGGTTGGCAAGGAACCCATTACAAAATGGCTGTTGTTGGGACTCCTGCCCAGCTTTATTGGCAAACACGCTGATCCCCCCGACAGTATGATGCGTGGTCTTGCCTGTGGTGGCATGGCAGTTGTGTTGCGTTGTCTTTGAGTGTTGTGTGGCCCTGCTTGGGTGCCTGGAGGTGTGGGTCCTCGTCAGGCGGGTGTCATAAAAAGTGGTTGATGAAGCCGCTCATACCAGTATCATGTGAGGCATCCAGTATCCCGGGCAACCCTCATCATGCGCTGGCTCCAAAACAGGCTCCTGGCATCGCATCTCGCTCGGCGGCCATGATTCCCTGTGATTGGCAGTCTTGTGGCATCGTCACTCTTCTCAGTATGTGTTGGCAGTTGTGCCACTGCGTGGCGCAGGTTGCCTCACAATGCCTTCCTGGACATTGCACAGCCCCCAGGCCCTTGCAATGTACTGTCAGTGTCAATTACATACAGCACACCCAGTCTCATGATGGGTACTACCTCTGAAGCTGTTGTGTGTCGGTGTGTTGCTGTCCGCCAGCTGCCCCTGCTGTTGGCCAGTTGGGGGGACACGCGCCTACCATCTATGTGGGTGGGTGCGTGCGTAGACAGCGACGATGTTCAGCTGTTGAGTATGTCCTGACTGCTGTGCCAACCGCAGTGTGGCTGTGTCAGGCTGCTAGGTTGCTTGAAGAAGACTGCAGCATCCAGTCAGGGCAGCTGTTGCAGGCGTTTTTTGGTTGCGTTGTTTCATACATGCGACTCATACATGCAAATTGTGTTGATGTACAGGAGGCATGCTGCTTCCAAGCAGCAAGGTGTAGCAGGACGGTGCGCTTTCATATCGAGGCCTCGTTGAGTGGCAGGTTTGGCTCTGACGCCTGGCCGGGCCTGTCATGGCACAAATTGCCTGACAGACTTTAGAAGCTAGGCCGGTCTCATTTGTGCTTGCCTTTGCTGCAGCCTGCAGCAACCGGGTTGACTTCTCAGCTTGGGGGAGGGGGAGGGGCTACCGTAGTACCGTAGTGAGGCCCATCCAATGTTGGTGTCAATGGGGCGTGTGTCACTGCATCAATGGGTACAGCACTGTGCTTGTCAGTCGTGGCTGTCAGCGCTGCGGGGCTGCACATGTGTTTGCGTGTGTTGGTGGCTGCTGTAGCCAAGGCAGCTTTCAGCTGTGACCTGTACTCACCACGCTTTTGGTGAGTGCCAGCTGCTACTGCGCATGCGCTTGAGCTGGGGTAGCTGCGGGTGGCTTGCCAAGGTCGCTGTAGGCTTTGTGAGGGGTTAAACAGAGGGTCAATGTGTCTTTGGGAGTGGTGGAGCTGGCTGTGTTTTTTGTCAAGCAGGCCAGGCCTGTTCAGGCTGTTTGTATACTGTACATGCGTGGGCTGTGGCATGCGTGCGTCAAGGAGAGGGGCAGGGGCTGTTGAGGGTGTGTGGGCTAGCAGCTAAACAGTGGCTCAAACCAGGGCACCCTGGGCCAAGCGAAGCATGCTTTGCCAAATACGGTATCATTATGGGGTGGGTCTGTAGTTTGTTGCTCGCTGTTTGACGGAGTCGCAGTCGGGCTCACCTGCATGTATCGGCAGGTGTATTGGTTGCCTGCTGTGTGTAATTGTGTTGGTGCAAACACATGTCTCCTGTGTGTCACCCGGGCCTCTGTCGTAGATCACCTTGGCCAATTGTGGCGACCATCATGTCACTGCTGCGTCTGCTTTTGCCTCCACAGACAGCACTCCTCGTGCCGAATCAGGCTTGTGTTGTCTTGTGCTGACGTGCTGCAACATTCTGGGGCGGCTGACTTTACACATTGGGGTGGGGCCGGGGCGGGCACTGGCTCACCTGACCTTGCAACAGTGTCAGGCCAGGTCTTGGGGGCGGGGGATGGCAACGGGTGGGGAGTGGGGTCAGCAACAGCAACAGTCATTAGCGTTGCAGTCACTGCAACGGTTGCAGCAGGCCCTCACCTTCGGTACATGCATTGTGGGGCGGTATGGTATGTTCCACAGCAGGGAAGGTTGCATTTCGAGGGCATGTGCCTGGACAGCAGTTGCCAGACACGCAAGGGAGTGAGCATAGCAGATACGTGTATGGCTGATGGCAGACCACTATGATGCCACGTTGTGATGCGTGCCGCACGTGATGCGTGATGCACGTGATGCGTGCCGCACGTGCCGCACGCAGGCTGCGCAAGACTAGCCACTCGTGTTGCCTGTCAAAGAACAGTCACCAATGTGCCATCCAGGGTTCACTCTCACCACAGGGTTGATGTCACGTTTTCTGGCGTGCAGGTTGGTGCTGCTGGGGAACAATTCAGACCAGCCAGCATGTACATTTCAAGTGGTTTTGGGAATGCTGGCGAGAAGTCGAGTGCCTGACACAGCATATGCCGCGTATAGCACTGGGGGCAGCCTGTGCTGCAAACTGCTTTCATACTACAAATGAAATTGTATGTAAACGCAGCCTAAGATCAACAGCATACCCTTTTGACAAAGACCTCATGCCTGGCAGGTGACCAGACAGTCACTGAGTGCTTTATCAGGCCTGTCAAAACTGACACATCTTGAGCTGCCCATCAGCACCAATGATATTGCTGCCTAGCTGAAGTGTTTCGTAACAGCTAAAGTGCTTCTGGATGGCCCCAGTGCGGCGGATGGTTTTGGGCCACAGCTCCCAAACCGCCGGTCCCCGGGTTCTGTCCCTGACGAGGTCACCTTCCCGGATCCTTAACCAGCACCCCATGGTTGGAACACCCACTTGTACCGATGTCACTTCGTGAATCATGTCATATTTTGTTATTTGATGAAACCAGCAACAGTAATTGCACAGACAGCTGGTGCTCGTTGCGATGGTAGCTCTCGCGATGGTTTACATGAGTTCGTTGCGCCTGCCTACCTGTATTCATTCCCTCTGCATCCCAGAAGGTATTATATATGGTCTGCAGCTGTGGATAGTGCACGTACGGGCAGTTCTATTCATTATTTGCGCCAAAGCAGCAGCAACGACGGTTCAGGGGCTCCGCATAGCTTTGAGTCCACTCCAAATGTTTCTAAACACCTACTGCTTGTCTCGTGTGTGTGAAACAGGTCATGCATGCGCCCAGCAACTTGCAAAGCTGCTGCTGGGGCCGGAGTGCAGCTTCTCTCCGAACCACACAGGCATCAATCGTCTTTTTAGACTACCACAAAACGTTTTTGAAAGCTATTGAAGCTGGTCTGAGACAATCACATGCAGTCAAGCGGGTGTAAGGCCACAACCAACCACCCTTGGCACAAAGATGGCACTGGCCAAACTACCCAACACTGCAGCAGCACCGCCCTGCTGGCAGCACCAGCCCAGAGAATTCAAGGTCAAGCTGCCTGTCTATGTGTGGATCCTGTTGCTGACAGCACTTCAGAAGCATGCATTCAGCAGCATGCTGCAGCTGCTTTGTTGCTGCAGAGGGAGCGGGTGGTCCAGCTTGCTTCAGAATCAGCTTGGGGTTTGACACCTGAGGCGTGTTATGTGTGCTGACAATCAATTCAACCCTTCTGCAGGTTGGCAGTCAGCCCCATGAGCCTTCCCTGCCCCTCTCTGAAGTGAGGGTCATCACCCATGGACACTACCCCTCATGTGCCACATGACCACACTGTGCAACATGACATCACCGGCCCGGATAGCATCCCTCCTGGTGGCTACAGCTGTCATCACCGGCGTGTGCTCGAGTTGTAACACCAGGTGAGGGGCTTAGGATGGCCTTTCCCCTCAAACTGCATTGCACGTGCATCTCTTCAAGCCCCCAGCGCTGCCATGATTTCGGGCCGAGTCCTGCATCATACAATTTTTTGTTGTCTGTGTGTGTTGAGCGGGGCAACCATAAGACCCCTGGGGTGCCTGGGCTCACGGGTCCACGTGCACACGATGCTGCCTTTACAGGCACTCTTGAAACTGCTGAGTGAGACCCTGATTGTTGTGGCTCACCACCAGGTGCTAATGGAAGAGGTTCATTGGGTAGAAGAGGCAAGGCTGTCACAGAAGAAGTCAAGAAGAAGACGCCAAGACTGCTCCTGCTCCTGCGCCTGCAGCCGTGCCATGAACAACAAGCGCTCAACGTCGCCGCCGCCGCCCACGGTGGGCTTGACGAGCAACACCATTGAGGCTGCTGCAAGAGGTTCAAGTCACTTGAAGTGGCAGGTTTCAGCAGCCCATTTGAGGCCATGAATGGGACGGCTGTCACTGACAGCATGGCACCTCCGTTGGCAACTTGTCATGATGATCACTGATGATGTCTGAGACTGCCTCAAGTGACTTGGTGGCAGATACTTCATGCCGCATAGTCCATGCCATGAATGCTGGAAGTGGAGAGGAGAGGAGAGTCTAGTAGAGAACATGAGAGGAGAGGAGGCGAGGCAGAATCATCAGCGCATCTGGCCATCGAAGACAAAGGTGCACTGTGGCTGTCGTATCTAGCTTGCCAAGCTTAAGCGGCTGTCCCCGATGCCGAAAATTAAGGAGAGGAGAAGGGCAAAGAGGAGAGTGCTTTTCTTGTGGCCAAGGCGTCTTCTTCGAGGGCAGGAGGGAGCCGGGCGCCACGGGGACAACAGGCGCCAGGAGCAGCCAGGCTTCCCTTGCCACGGTAGCCTGGCACTGCTTTGAAAGCATGGCGCTGCCAGTGGCTCAGGGCCGTGCCCCCTAAACAAGTGGTTGGTCTTTGGAGTGTTGTTGAAGTGGAGTGTCTGAGTGACGAGTGTGGGGGGGCGTTGGCAGTTGAGCACACCCGGGGGACACGCGGAGGGCATTGGTTGACACATCCCCGTGAGGGGGATGATGGTGCCGCACCTGAGACGTGCCACCATGTGGTGGCATGTCGAGGACAGGTGTGGTGGCCGTGCTGCCAACAACACCACGAGGCAAGAAGGCGTGAGGCCTGAGCCTTGGTGTGTTGTTGTCTGCATCTGCATATTGTGGGGTGTTGTCGTTGTTGCATGACGTCTCGATTCATCGACACGTGCTGTCCGACAGGCTGTGTGCACAGCAGGTTGTGTTGTTGCTGTGCGACAGGCTTATGTTGTAGCCAAATGTGACTTGCAAGTTACTGTAGCATGCACTGGCAGTTGCTCTTGGGGTGCTGAGTGAATGTCGTGACAGGGTTGCTTGCAACAGGCCCTAGGGTTGCATGGACTGTCCCTCTGCCACTGTTGTATGGTGGTGGTGCTCAGTCGACAGAACAGGCTGCAACACGTCCGATCTCTCTGTACGCATGTTCCTGGTGCAGGTGACATGTGCAGCTTCGCATGCACACAGGCTAGTGGCATTCATGACAGAACAGACTGCAAACTCGTCCAGTGACCCATGGCTGCTGTGGTCACACACAGGGTGGGGCCGGATTGGGTGCTCAACTGCAAGTATACACTTTGCATTTGTTACCAAGCACACGGGCATCATGCGGAGCAAACAAGAAAACACAATGCCGATAAATCAGGAGAAACCTCAAACTTGCTGCTGCGATCAAGGATCGAAGCTCGACCCCACTGACAACCGTTGTGACGCTGCGCTTGCATCGACATGCCCCGGCATTGACCAGCTCACGCACGCCACGTCACGCTGCTAATGTCACTGCCGCGGCCTGTCACCGCACTTGCGTGGACGACACCAGCAGCCCGCTGGCATCTGCCCCGACCTTGACGATCTCGCCCACAGGGCTGATCTCGCCCTCGCACTGCGGCTGGAAGCGTGCACCAGTGTATCGATCCTCCACGAACTTGCTGCCGCGGTAGATGGGCGTGAAGGTGATGCAGCAGATGTCGAAGGGGTTGCGTGGGTCGTAGTTGACTGGCACCTCGTCCACGGGCTTCTGCTCGCACGCTGCCAGCACCTGCCTCGCCTGCTGCGCCATCTGCAGCGACAAACACAAAACAAAGGCAGGTCAGGTCAGTCATATTGGCATCGATATCAAAGGAAAGCAACTGGCCGGAGTCTGGGTCGACATATACGTGCCATGCCTGCATAGCTGCCCTCACACCGCACACAGCACCCTGCCCCCAAGGTCACCAGCGCCAGGGATCTGCCCAACACACAGCAAGCGCTTGAGTCTGCCCCACATCATGATGCCTGACAGAGCAGTCACATCATGCAGCACCCCCCCTCTCTTACACAACGCATGCCCACACCCACAACACAGGCGCACAACACAACACAGGCGCACCTTCTGCCCGGGGTTGAGCTCCAGCAGCCTCCTGCAGAAGTGTGCGCATGTGGCCAGGTTCTTTAGCTTGAAGAAGATGGTCATGGCACTGCGCAGGCTCAGCGCAGTGTGCACAGGCTGCAGCACACAGACACAGCACAGCAGCAGAGGGGCCAGCAGAGACACAGCACAGCAGGGCAGCCAGCAGCAGCAGCAGCAGCAGCACACACATACACACAGCAAGGCAAGCGGCAGCAGCACAAACAACACAGCAACCGTCAGCAGTTGACTCAGCAATGCAAGTCAGCAGCAGTCCAAAGACGTTTGGTACATGGTGTGCTGTCAGCCGCCCTCAAGTGCAATGATACTTCCACAGGCCCACCAAGCAGAACCACTGTGCGCATGCAGCAACGTCCCAGCCCCCTGTCACTGCCGCCTGCATGTCCCCAGCCAGGCCAGGCCCCCGCCCTTACAAATTAAATGCTTGTGTTATGCAGACTTGCGTGTCGTTGCTCCAGATTCCTGCCGGACCCCCCCCCCCCC